>VKOC01006866.1:0-28617 GCA_009364415.1 Spea multiplicata
TTACTGTATATACAGCGCTGGGGGTTATATTACTGTATACAGTGCTGGGGGGTTATTCCTGTATACAGCGCTGGGGTTTATGCTGAAGGAGAGAAATATTTTAGGTGACAGCTCGATTCTATGTGTCTTCTTTCGTTAGGAATCCATAGATGTGGTCACAAGAATGCAGAGACCGTGTCTGACTGTCTCGACGTGAGAGGTAAGCGATGCTGTCTGGTTTAGTGGTGTTTAAATGTCCTCCCAGCGGCTGCGGAGGTGCTTCTGTACTTGTCCGGAAGCATCTGCTAGATTGCAGAGAGCTCGGTGCGCATGTTGAAATCAGCTATAACAATAACCTGAATTGATCTTATGGTTCCCAAATGAGAAACTCAAGTCCTTCGAAGCAGCCTCGGGCTGTCTAGATGCTTCCTCGCCGTACCTTTCCGAAACAGATGTTCCTCTGAAGAAGATTGCATAATAATTCCCTCTGCTGGGAGTGTTATTTGATCATTTTATTGTGGTTAAAGGATAGGGTCGTTCAATAAAATGTCGTCGATATATCTCCTAATTTGTAGAATTTGGAAACAAAAGCTGCAGTTAACTTTGTATCTTATTTTACTGGAAGAAAACAAATTGAAGAAAGTTTCATTTAGCTGAAGAATACTTCTGGGAGAAGTTACAGATTTTATGTATAATGTTACAATGAGTATTTAATTATATATATATATATATAAATATATATATATATATAAATATATAAATACACGGAATACTGTATATATATATATATGGTGTCATCAGACTCTGCAGCACTGTACAATGGAACAAATAAGGAGCATTGCTTCTCTTGGCATGCTAAAAAAACAACAATAAAATTTAGATAATATCATTATATTCAAAATATTATTTTATTAAAAAATATTTTTAAAATAAAATATCTTAATAAAGAGTTGATGCCTTTTGGGGAGAAAAATATTAAACTCAGTAGGGTTAATATAGGGGTCTTAAAGGGTACTCAACATCCCGAGTGTGCCCCATTATTGGGAAGAGAGATGTTCCAGGCTATTAGCTAAGGTTCTAAAATAGATCTTTCCCGTAACATGATTTGGAAGTTGGTGGAACTTTTCTTCTACCACTTTCCCCCCGTTTTTGTTACCTCGTGTGCCCTCAAAGAGTTAAACTAAAGGAGTTTTGTGATCGTTATATAATTCTCAATGTTCACCGTAATCCATGAAGTGGTCATCAAAATCCAGGCCCTGTCGGAGCTTACTATCTCAAAGCAAGAAGCACAGGCTTCTCTTTCAAGTCTCCAGGGTTTCCCGACCACTCGATGAGTGTTAATCCTCCATGTTTTATGCTGGCATTAGCACATAGCACACAGAAGCCCACCTCAAAAGGGGTTAAACTGTACACCATATGGAGAGACAGCAGCCCTTTCCCCTCTGTACTGATGGTTACTGGATTTAGACATTTATGCCCATTGTGTTCCTTGCTTTCCCTGGGCAATATATCACCTGGTTTATAGGGTCACTTGGGGACTGTTAATGGAGTGCTTGGTTCCTTGATGACTTTAGGATGAACGGTTCTCCTCCACCTGGAAATAATACGCACACCTGGAGCAGCCTTGATTACCTTCGCATGTGGACTTACGTTCAACGCCATCCCTGCGACTCTAACACTTGAGTAACCTGGACCGGAAAGGCAAAGGCACCAACAGCTATTAGTTCATATTCACACGCTATAGGTTCACTCCATAATTGTTCTACCACATCCAACGCTGCAGCCCAGATCAAAGACAGCGACATATTGGGTTCTGCTCCATAAAAGAAGAAAAAGCCAATTAATGAGTTATAATGGGCTACAACATACATTTATCACCCTATAGAATAAATATGGAGGTCCGGTAAGAACCTGGCTCTCTATGACCTAAAGCTTCCTTGCAAGGTCACTCACTGCTAGGCTCCTAGTTCTAGCCTGTTCCTTCCTCAGGCTGTCAACATGGAGTCTCACCTATGAGACCTCTCGCTACCTCTCACAACCTCGTGTAATGTAACTGTCTGGCCCCCATGACAAATTACAAGAGGAACATAAAGAATATGGTATAGAGGGTATGACTTCTACTGAAGGAGACGAGGAAGTCGAGCTTGTGGGTAAGACGCAGGGAAGACTGATGGACAACCCGTGAGGCACTTCTAGTCATTTATTTCTCGCTTTGCCAACGTCTCACGAACAAGCAAAACCCTGTTTTCCCTATTATTGTTTTCCTCCTTGAAAATGCTACAAAAAAAATTGCCAAAAAATGAACAAATTCCTAGTTATGAGTCATTGTTCTGGGGTGGCTAACGGTAGCTTTGTAATGAGCCCATTCTGCTTTCTATTAATTGAGGTCTGGCTCACTAATGAGCATTTAAGAGTTCACACTCTGAGCAGAACATGACTCAGACACGGAAAAACTGTTTAACTGTATGTCCAGACACACCTATGAATGTACATATATGTACAGGCTATACGTAATGGCCTGGTTGCATGGCATAACCAACCTCCATCATCTGTTGACTACCAGTAGACCACTAGGTTGACCACTTCTGGTGATGCAGGACTACATTTGCCACATAGCCGACGAGGCGGTAAGTACTCAAAAGGTGGCAGTCATTGTGACAACTGATCAAGATCATGGAGGTGAGGCCTGACCACCATTGAGTGGCAGCATTAGACTGACCGAAAATTCTTCCATGTGGGTGGAGTGCGAGATCATCAGGATTAACAGATGCGCTAAAACCTTTCTTGGAGGCTCATCAGTATCACAAGTAGCAATGATTCACTAGACCTAACTCTTTGGTGACCTGGTAGTTGCCCAACAGACCGTCAGCTTCCCAGAGAGTCTTTCCTGATCGGTAAAATGCTAAACTAGGACCCTGCCAAACTACCCCTGGGGGCAGCACCTGCTAGGTCCTGGCACCTGCTTCTATTCCAGTTCAAACTGGACAGCTCAGAGTTCATAAACTCCTCCGTTGGTTTATTGTTAACACCTGTTTTTTTTTGTACTCACAGGGACCATCACAACAAGCAGGTTCCACCGATCCGGCTACATAGACCTTAAAAGTAATTAAGAAACATTTTCACCAAATATGGGAACTTCCACTGAAGGTTTAATAGTTGGTGTCCCTGGCTTATTGGGGAAGATCCCTGGTCCTATAGTCCCACTTTCCTCCTCTGGTGTTACTCTTTTCTTCCCTTAGTGCCCCTCTTTACTCCTCCTGATCCCCTTCTTTCCTCCCCTGATGTTCAACGTTCCTCATCCAGTGCCCTTCTTTTCTTACCCTAATGCACCTCTCTCCTCCCTTGATGCACCTCTCTCCTCCCTTGATGCCCCTCTTTTCTAGGAGGTCAGAATATTTGCTGGGTATGAGGGTATCGGAGGGTTCTACGGTCCTAATAGCCCCGATATTGTGTATAGTAACAGCAGGAAACGGCTTTAGATATTAAATTGTGTTGATAAACTAGATTTATTTTAGAAACTACAATAATAAAACACGTTTCATACTCGACAAGCAACATTAGACTGCGATGGCAATTAAATGAAATCTGCCAGGGACGATAATATTTTCAGGAATCTCTCATTTTCATGGAGCCGGTGTTGGGTGTGGTGAAGGGAGGAGGCGTCTCTGCACCCCTCTAGGCAAATTCTCACACCTGAAATATATTCCTGCGAATTAATTCAGCCGAAATGCAGACCCCCGTTCCAAACCCCCCGTGGATTAACTTGTGTGTGTGAAAACAACACGGAAATTATGTTACAGGATCTTTAATGACACAACAGAACGTTGTAAAATGATGGATCAACAGAACGTTGCAGAATGATGGATTTCTATGGTTTCAGCAACATCTGTTTCACTGAATGTAGTTGAGACATGGTCCAGCATCCCAAGGTCCCTGGATTGTCATCAGACCGTGAGCTTATGACTGACAGCCTCTCCTCCATTCGCTTTGAGTGTATACTAGGGTTCTTGATATCTCGTGGAAACCTATGTGCAGCTCATCACAGTCCCACCAGGGTCCTCGCTAGCCACGTCCAATAAACCCAACGTGCCTTCTGACAGCTTCAACGGACGCGGCAAGACCTTTGACCTCGGCCAAGGATGTATCTCCGCGTGATAGCTGATTGGTAGTTTAGTGCAACCTCTGTGTGAGATCTCATTGGCTACCTTAAGAGGTACATCCAATCAGAAGATCAGCAAGATCTCTTGGCCAGAGGCCAACTTTGTTAGCTGACCAGAGGTGGACGAGCGGACATGCGTTGATGCTTTTCCTTGGTGTACATTATACCAAGGCTACGGGCTGATTTATAATAAATTGCATTTTTATGTATTTATTTATTTATTTACTTTATTTTTTTTTAATTAAAAAGTATTTTTTCGACATGTTTACAAGGCACATGCCTTTATCTCCTGAGGCAGAAACCATTTAAAGGGACAGACTCCACATGGCTTCACCAGACATGACAATCCGCGCAACAAATTTCCTCCTTCTAGTCACACGAAAGATCTGCACGGTGTCAAGAAGGATTATCCCGGAAAACTATAAATGATGTTATTAAGTGCAAGCTCTGCGTAATTAAAAGCAAAAAAATTAAACACGTTGGATCCAAAACCCTTCATAAATCTTCCAACGGGGCCCTTCCCATATGAACAACATCTGCTCGGAGAATTTTTTTTTTTTTTTGTAATTTTTTTGGGCTGGGAGCTCTGAATCTGTGTGTTTTGTAGAAATAGCTGCCAGGTTTATTGCATCCTGAACCTCCAAATAACATTTATCCCAGAATGAAATGATCTGAAATATATAGATCGTCCGGCACGTCCCGAGCTTTAGCAGCACCTCCGGACCTTGAGGAGATCTGGGAAGAAATCGGTGGGACTTTAACTAATAAAAAAAGAGTATTTTTTAGCATAATTTTGCCAAATTACTATAATCCTAATAATACTTAATAAAAAAAATGAATACAAATCTAATAAAAAAATAATAAAAAATAAAACATGAATGAAACGAATGAATGAAAAGAATGAAAGAAACATGTAAAACATGATCTTATTTCAAAAGGGCCTTTAAAAAAAATTGTCCATCATCATTCAGAATCTTTGGCCAAAGTTGATACTTTTTATTGGGTCAACATAAGCTTTCTGGATCTCGGAGGTCTCTTCTTTAGATGGTGGCTTCAGGAAAATGTAATTGAAAAAAAAAATATGGGAGCAGATGATAAACCAAATATCTGCAATACGGAGCCAAAAACAGCTTGTTTCAGAGGCTGACGTCCCTCGGATATCAGTGGTCAGGATAGGTACATGTATGGATTATTCAGGGTACCATTATATATTATTGCCCCAATTGCCCTACACATAAAAATCAGGGGGGGGCAGCGTTACAGATATTTATTGATTGATATAGCACCGCATATTCCGCAGCGCTGTACAATTAGAGCATCATCTAACAATTTGGATTTACACAAAAGGCGATGAGGGTCCTTCACAAATAACGTAAATCTATAAGCTCATACTCAATTATTATTTTTCATAATAATATAAATAGGGACAAATTGGGGATTAAAATTGGTCCTGGCGCTTTAAGGCCAGGGACCAATAAATGACATGAGGCCACCAGCATGACGTAATGGCAAGTGATCGGGGCCATCCACTGGCCCACAGCGTATTTGCTGGGTTTGCCGGATGGCCAGTCTGAGCCTGTTTGCATCTTCTTCTTTTCTCTAATTGGTTGAAAATTCTAAGGAATCCCAAAATTGAGATCATCGCGGAATCAGCCATGTCCTAAAATATGTATTTTCTAATTTTTGGAAGGAGGACAGTAGTATGTTCCTCTTAATCCCGATACAAAAGATTACAACAGCAACATCTTTTAAATTTTGGGATAAAAGAGTTACTGTTGGACTTTTTTTTGGATTTTCTTTTCCCCGCCCAATCTGGATCGTATCGTCGCTGAAGTTTTCGATTTCTCTGAACCTCCATACAGTCTGTTTATCCGCACTGACAGTAATATTTCACAAGGTCTCGCGGGGAGATCCATCTCTGGCCGAGCTCCTAGATCTTGCTCCGTCCAGTGGAGCTGTCAGAAGGCGTGTTGGGTTTATTGGACATGACTAACGCAGGCAGCTAGGATGGACATCTTGGCACCGAGCTTGGCTCCTCGAGGCCGTGAATGATGTGTGACTGGCTTCTGTAAAGAGCTGGTTACGGAGCAGAACGTGGTGACTAACACGGGCTTTTGGCTGATTAGTCGTCCATAGTGACTCATGTACTGTACGGAGTGTTACATACCGAGGAATTAAAAGTGTAGCAGCTCTTGTTTTTGAGCTTGGTTTGCACATCTTCTGTCCATAGTACTGCTGGTCTAACTGGGAGGACGGAGAGGTCTTTGTTGCTCTTCCCCGTTGATAGGCCATCCTAATAGCAGTGCAAGGCTTAGGGGTTCATTAAGATGCAATTTCTCATACAACGCAGCCATAAAACAGAGGCAGAGATATTTGCCATTGGATGCAGTGGTGTACCGTTGCGGTGGGGGGCGTCCCATGCTCCCACCACGCTGGTCACCTCTCTTCCTGCCACAGGGAGCAGAATGCCGTCTCGGGGGGTGGTTGGACCGAGTTGCCCTATAGAGGAGCATTGAGATTTGGGACGTTCCTGACACTTTGCTGCTCCCCGCAGGTTCTGAAACACAAAGAGCTTCAGGCTATGACATCACAACGTCATTGGCTCTCCCATTGGCCACACATGGGGATCAGTCCAAAAAAAAGTCTGCCAGAGGAGACAATTAATTCAGAATCACCCAGTGGACCACCAGGAACAGTTGTAGAGTGTACAACGGGGGCTGGTGCTCAAAACCTTAGATCCTGGTGGCACACCCTCCATCCTATATTGTTATGCCAACGTTTGGAGGATCCATCAAAATTGGAGCTCGTGTGCCATAGGGAAGAGCTCTTATGCTGATAAAAATAATAACGAACATCAAATATGTTGGTTGTGGGCAGAGTCTCTGCAGCACCATGATCCCAACATTCTTGATTTACCCAGGCTCGATGACCTGAGAATGTGGTCATCCTTTTAGCCTCCCTCGTTATGGAGAAAGGCATGTTTCGTGAAAGTAGACCACATTCTCTATCCTTTGTATTCAACAGGGAGAGAGCTAAATGTGTCACATCCAGAAATTGCTCAGCAGCGCCTAATTGTCCACATTTTTTCACGTTGCTAATTGTGCTGCCAGTGTCTTGGACATGACCCTAATTCCGAGGAACTTTGGAGAACAACGCAACGGTTACGTAACCGTCCAGCACAAGGTCGCCTCTCTGGCTGGGCTCTAAAGTTGATAATCTCCATTGGCCAAGTTATCCATACTCATGGGTACAAGAACTGAAGGGTAACTATCAAATTTTGCTGAGTTATAGTCTATTGGAACACATTTAAGGTTGTGGTGAGCTACAAAGGCTATGATTAAAAGCCTAATATGGCACCGGCCAACTTTAAGTTGGAAAGTAACCCTTCCGTGAAATGCATAAAACTTGGTTTATTTATTTCTTAATTAATAAACATCTGAAAAGAAAAAAAAATATATATAATATTTCTAATGTTTTTTCTAGCCCAGTTTAAGTAATGACTATTTTTTAAGCATGATTTATTTCAGAACAATGATTCGGCTCTGTCTCATAATACCTTTTTGGAATCCCAGCAGTGCATATAAAAAGTAACAATACACATCGCTCTTCGGCTTTCGAATGCCGATTAAATTATTTGAAACATAGCTGTCAGAAAGCGTTAGAAAGGACAAGGTTTACTAAGGGTAGACGGCCGGGTCCTGAGAGTAGCTTTACCCTTATGCAGGAGGTTGGAAGTTATTTTATCCTCACGTTTTATCAGTCCGTGTGATAGATATGCCAAAGAAAATTAAATGAGAGGCCTTGCTGAGTTTTTGTTGTCATTCCAAGGATTCAGGCCCATAACGCAAAACAAACGAGTGGTGAAAGAAAGCTGGAAGAGGACAAAGTCTGCTTGAAGACAAAATGTCTCTGTCTTTTGAAGAGGGTTCCGTTCATTCTTCTGCAAATCAAGGCTTGATAAAGGTTTGCTTTTGGAGCAGAAACCAAAAAAAAATGGTGAATGATCCGTAGTTAGCACTTCGGCAAAGACTTGGTCTGGTTTCTTCTTAATAAATACTGTATGGGATGACTTTTCCAACTGGATCCACATGTGACATAGTATCCATTATCAACTTGGTTGACCTCAAGTTGATAAATTTGCCAACGTCCAAGCTGTTTGTGGTACACATAAGTTATTCCGAGATAAGTCCACGGTGGTTCTGACGGAAACGCTATTCAACAGGTGAATGCAAGGGGACACTTTCTGGAACAGAAGCCGGTGAGATGGTTACTGTTGAGTTTGTCAACCATGAAGACCTCATGTAGACCATTCCCAGTAGAATACATATCTGTATCTGTAATGGAACTGTACCTTCTTCTCAATGTTTAATTATTTAGGTCCCTTACCATGACATGAGTGTTCATGTATAAGAGGGTTCCAACAGTCCCCCAAGATTATTCCAGCGGAAGCCATGATTAGAACGTCCCACCCCAAGTCATCATTCTTTGAGATGCTTGGATATCTATATCTATAGAATCTTCAGGCTTCCAAGGCTTCCGTTCCTCTAACGAGGGTTGTATTGCCCCAGAGGTGATCATTCTTGAGTCAGCAACTCAACATTTAGTCCTGATTTAGAACGATTTTCAAACTGATAAATTCCAATAGATGCACAAAACGGACCATTTTCATGATTGTAGTCATTCTGGAAGAAAATTTAGCAAAGATTTAGTAACAGAGAACTTTGTGAATGATGTCTCAGAATGATCTATTCATTGTTGCAGCCAAACCGCTAGTAAATATTTATATAAATATATTTTATGTACCAGGGAGGTCGATAACAAAGGCAGAGCATGTTGGGCAAAGTCCAGAAGTTCGTCAATAATTTTTTTTTAATTTAATCTCAGGATCTATAGACTTTCCGGCACAATATATAGATTTTTATGATAAATTATTTATACGGGACTCTTCCGCTTCTAGGTGACAGGGTCCCTTTGAGTCTTTGAGCCAGTTGGCAAGGAGGCCGATAACCGCGCGGAATGTTACAAAACCGAGGTCAAAAACTAGAAAAAAATTCTTTTCTGCATTTGTACAGAACGGACATTGAGGGGTTACATTTTCAGGCGCATACACCCCGTCGGAAAGAAATAAGGATCTTAATGAATTTATCTTCCAGGCGGGTGCCTGCAGGGTGCTAGGGGGACAGCAGCCGGATCTGAGTAACTGAAAACATATTGGAAGAGACGTGCGAGGCCGAAATGCAGCTGTCACCTTCCGTCAGCTTTGGGGGAGAGCATATTAAGCAGATGTTTATCATAAAACAAGGAGAGGGGGTAGAGCAGAGTTCCCTCAATATAACACGGGAGATGGAATGGTGGGGGGGTAATATAAGACGCGTTATTTATTGTTTATTGTTATTGTGGTTATCTAATACAGGGAGGTTTTCTTGCTGATGTCACAATACGTGCAATAACTTTATTTACTTCTTACGTCATGGTGTAACTGCCTGTGAAAACTCCAGACCGAAATGCATGTTTTTTTTCCCCCAATTTTTTTTTTATACTATTTTAAAAATTTTGTAATCTTGGCTTTTCGCTTAAAAAAGTTCTTAGTCTTAAAAGAGTCCAAAGAGACCGAGATGTAATATAAGGAGGCTTTATTTTTTACAGGAGGTGGTAGATAAGTGGAACAGCCCCCCAGCAGACGTGGTAGAGGCGAATACAGCGAGGGGATTTAAACATGCATGGGATCGGCATACGGCTCCTGAATCTAAGACGAGACCAACGACTGATTAAGGTTTGAGTCTTTACAGCAGGAGAAACGGGCAGACTAGATCGGGGGCCGAATGGGGCCGATCTGCTGTCTGAACCCAAAACTTCAAATGTTGGTGGTGGATTCAATATGCATCTCAAGTTTTATGGAACGCTATATATATACATATATATATACATGACTACGTGTAGTTTTATTTGGAATTATCCATTATGGAATTCTAAAAAAAAAAAAAAAAAAAAAGCATTAAAACCCCCCCACTATTTATTCCCATGTCTGGTACAGAATTGGTTAAAAAGAAGGTTATATGATGTTATACTCAAAATAAAAGAGGTTGTTGACACGACCATATCGTGACCCCTGCCTGAAGCAGAGAAATCCCCGCAGCGCCGCTCGCTCGTATAACTGCAGCCCTCGGCGGTATTTATATTGGACAGAAGGACCCCGGGAGCAGAATCCCAGTAATGGAAGATGGGTTGTAAACCAGCATGGCAAGGGGTCTATAAGGTGTTTGGCTCTGCTGTATCTGGCAGAGATCACCGTACTCCACATGCGTGCGCGAGAGTTGGAATTCTTCATGTGTGTGAAAGAAGAGAGACTTTTCTTCTGTTTAACCCATTATCAACGAGCTAAATCTCCCAAGACTCCATCTTTAAGATGAGACCATGCACCTGGGAATCTCGCGTCGGCTATCCTGAAGGTCATCGGAAAGGTTGGTTTCTGGCGTGCAAGGGTACAAAATCAGTGCATTTTTTACAGTCACTCGAGGTGCTCACTAGCGTCCCATACGCAATAAGACGCTTGTTGGGGAGGACATGGGAACCTCCAGCTAGGTTCCAAGGAGTGACACTGAGGTCCATCACCTGCAACCCACTTATGGTGCCAACCTGTACAGCGGGGACTTTGTCAAAGTCATGCCAGGCACAATGAGAAAAACAAAGCCATTGGAGATTTAGAATGAAGACAATCCTAGGGGTTCCAGAAATGTTACTGGACAGATACAAAATTCCGTTAGCTGGTGTTAGACAATGAGGGCCCTGGCAGAACAATAAAAGGTATCAACGTTAGCTAAAGACTCCATTTTCTCTTGGGTTAATGTTTCTAATCGCAATAATACAGAGAGCAGAAACTATAGCCCAATGCCCCCTTAGTTTTGCCCCCGTGGCAGCGAATGGCCACTCAAAGGGTCCCCAATTCCTTGCGAAAATACTGAGTGATCGCGGAATCCCAGATGAGACCTCCCTGCGTGAATCTCTCATTCCTATTCCGAGATCTAGGGTGTGATTCATCTCCATTATCTGGCCTGGGGTGTGTCTGGCAAAAACACGGACACAAAAATGTTCATTTTGTATATTTATGAGGCCGAACTGATCCCTGGAGGTCCTAGAATTGGAGGCTTCTTAACTTTTATGACTGATGCCTAATGTGTTGGTGTATTTTATGAATCCCTGAGTTTCCGGCTCAGAAAAATGTCTTCCTGGGTCATAAAGGCACCAACCCAAAAAATAAATAAATAAATATAGTTAATTTTATATTATAAAATATTTTTATTGTATCCTAATCTCCTCTTCTTGACCATCAGCTACAACATTAGGTCTCGCATTATGATGTTTCATGATTGGACCCAGGCATTTTTATATGGGATAAATATATAAAGATTCATGAAGTTACAGAAAAAAAACCCTACTTTATGACGCTGTCCATTTTAAATCAGATCCTTCACTTTTTCCAATTCCTTCATCTACTCTCTATTACCCTAAAGACCTTTATGAAAATAGTGGTGGTTATAGATTAAAATAAGCTATATATATATATATATATATATATATATATATATATATATATAGATGATAATCCTTCTCTAGTGTATACCACAGGGCAGCCATCTTAACTTAGGGCAGCCTATTCTTTGGATTATTTCTCAAATGAATTACTCCCCGGTCATTAAGTTGCTGATTGGTCCAGGCAGCCATTGCTATCGTCAGGGAGGAGAAGGGAGAGAACTATGGGTCAGGCCTATGGCAGCGCCCAAAGTAAATATGGCTATAATAGTAACAGGCCTGCTTTAATTTATGGCCCATGATATGAGTTATCCACCAAAATCTGTGTTTAGCCCCTTCCCATACGACTTCTCTTCACCGCCTCACGTACAAAACTCCCTTCCCCCCCCACAGATAACCGATAAGTCATAACCGGAGGAAAAATAAACATTAAAACCCGAAATTAAAAAAAAAAAATGCTCCCTGCTAAAGAAAATTTCTTTTTAATCAAAGCTTTTCTCGTGCTACAAATCACATATCTTGGTTCTAGCAATTATGTTAATTACTGCCAATTAGGAGTTCTCTTTGCATGTTAATGGAGGGTCATTAAAGATAATATCGCATAATAGTAGCGCATTAGTCCATATCAGCCAAACGAGGGGGGGGGGTGAAGGGTTCATGAAGTCCAAAGTAATTATACATTCAGCCCCTTAGAGTCTAATTTATTAATTAGTCTATTGAATTTACTTGGCAGACATGTCATCTATGCTTTAGAGAGAAGGTATAGACCATATAGGGACCCCTGTGTCTCGATGCAGTCACCTTTTAATGGATACACCCGGCTACCCACTGCCCTGGTTTAAGATTGTAGCACGCGCCCGCCGCTGCCCTGAAAGCCCTGGGGGCCACTTTTCTTCCCCAATCACGTGTAAAAAGGAATAAACCTCATTAATAGTCTAAGTGCGTTAAAAGACAGAAATTGTGAGGGTTCTCCAAGAGATGAAAATGAGGCTTAAGTCAGGAATGAGAGTCTAACTTCTTCATTCTTTTACTGCCAATGAATGACCATCAACGGATCTAATGTCAAAAAAACAGAAAAAAAACAACAAAAATATATCGCGTGTCGAGGCGGCATATCTTGCCTGCGGAGTTTAGGGTCGATACTTTGTTACGTTCTTCTCGGGAAGGATCTTTCATACCTCTGGGCTTGCGACTGGTTTCCGTGGTAACCGTCACTTCTCCCCAATGAAGCCTTCCGACCGCCGGCTCGGACTTCCCAGGGGTATCATTACAAACTCGACTTGCTTTTACCGCCGCCCCTCGTCCTCCGAAGAGATAATTTTACCTATCGGATCACATAATCTCTTCCTGATCAGGAAATCGACGCAGACGAGCAAAAAGGGAGGAACATTTCAAAAAAATAAAAGCTTTGGGTAATTCATGGAAATGTCGGGTTCTGATTTTCAGACAAAACCAATACACGGCCGCAACAATAATTCGGCTCGGAAAAAGTTTGTAAGGGGTTATTGCAAGAAATTGCTTGTTTTTGAATGCGCTGTTGCCATGAAGAGCTTCTGAAGATTAGAAATGTATTCATGTTTCCTAACAGAACGACACAATCTGCCGGCAGATCGGCCCCATTCGGCCCCATCTGGTCTGCCCTGCTGTAAAGACTCAAACCGTAACCAGTCGTTGGTCTCGTCTTAGATTCAGGAGCCCTATGCCGATCCCATGCATGTTTAATACCCTCAATGTATTAGCCTCTACCACTTGTGCCGGGAGGCAGTTCTGCTTATCTACCACCCTCTCAGTAAAGCATATGACCTGGTAGCATCAACAAATATGACTGCAATGACCCCTAGACAAAACCCCTTCAATGACCCCTCTCTCATTGAGTGCTGGAACACAGAACACCCCTTTTTTTCTTTTTCGGCAGAATATTTACTTTTCCAATGTTTGCTCGCCACTTATCGGGAAGGAAGATCTGGCAGACGCTCAAAAGGAAAACGCTAACTATATTTTCGAGTGAATTAGAAAGCAGAAGACAGCGGAGATGTTATCGAACGTTCCGTAACTCCGTGGACTTCCACGTCCACTTATGGATTCGTCTATCAAAGGGATGAATTCATTTCTGTTTGAATAATGTTTACCTGTCTGTTTGTTTGTTTTTTCAATCTATGCAAATAAAAGCCGCTATTTAATTAGACAAATCCCGTAAAAAAGGAATGACTGGCTGGTTATGGAGAAATAACCGGGGGTTTCGACCAGGTCGTTTAATCTTTCATTGCTGCAAAGGAAGGTAAAATAACTTCCCTAATGTGGGAAAGGATCTTGGACATGCGCCATCGGTATCATGCTCTTCGGTCTGATGAGTTTTTGGGGGGCACCTAATCTGCTGCAGATAGGGTGATTATGGGGAGCTGATGGCCAGAGGCTTACCTGGCAATTGCCCCGTTTGCCAGATGGCCAGTCCGGCCCAGGTCTGCTTCCTCAACTCGATAGATTGTAAGCTCACAAGAGCAAGGCTCTCTCCTCCTTCCATACCATTGTAATGTTATTGTCAGTATAAACTGTCTTTGTTAAATATATGTCACTATTGCAACTGCGCTACTGAATCTGCTGGTGCTATATAAATAATATAACAATAAAAACATATATATATATATACAGTGTGTAATATATATATATACATATTATAATATAATTTAATATACTTATAATTATTATATAAAATATATAATAATAATATATATATAATATATATATTATATTATATATATAATAAATATATTTATTTATATATATATATATAATATATATATTATATATATATATTAAAATATAAATAACTTTTACTGTTGCAAGACCTTCATGTGACATTGTAGCCATTTTTAAAGAGCCAGAAAGCCCGTCGCCATGGCCACAAGTTAACATTATTCTTGTAAAGGATGCGCTATAAACAGCTGGTCTGTATCCTGATAAGCCAGACAAGGGGGCTCAGAGATCTAGCTGGTCCCACAAAGCAAGCGCCGGGGCCGGGCAGGGAACATTTCATGTCGATGAATAACCGGGTCACCGGGTGCAGCTCATTTGCACGCCCTGAATAAGATAAGAGCACAGGATGTCGTTCCGCAGCGAACCTTCTCTTTTTTTGGGAGATGTAATGTTTCTTAAAGCAGCTCCTCTCCATTGATGACATAATTCGAGGAGTCTCTTCCTCCCTCGCTGACCTTCCTGACCAAGCCGGCCTCCCTCCCTGATTTTCCATTGCCTCGCAGGTGTAGAAAGAAAGGCTTGAGAAAGATTCCCACACATCGAGGGGAATGCATTATTCAGATGGTCCTTTAAAACTATTTCCCAACCTCTATCCCAGCCAAGTACTACTGGCAACATCCTCATCCAGCCAAATAACACTTATACCATCTTCTTTTTCCTGTGAAAAATGTACTTTCCTTAACACAGCAAATAAAAAACAGTATTTTAACATATTATTTTTTAAATGTTGTCTAATATCACTAACATCGATATGTCAATGTACTAATTCTTATTGGCGACTCCTCCGTTATCTGTAAATGTAGCTTATATTGACTGATATTTACTTGTTTTGTCTATAATGAATTTGCAACTGTATTGCACAACCATCTTGAAAAAAGGGTCCTATCTCAAGAAAGTCAACTGGAATCCTAAAAAAAAAAAGGAACGTTGACCCAGAGCATTGGCTCATGAAAGACATGACATCCATTGACTACCAACCCAGATGAGAGACACAACCACCATCTGGAGGGACCGATTCCATTTTGGACTCCATGGGAGGCTAGCAATGGCCAACTCAACATCTACAGGTTCAACAGGGTCCATCGTTCTGGCCATGCTGGTGTTGGCCATTGTTCTGTCCCAAGCATTAATGCATCTTCAGCGTCCTCCTCTGTTGGGTTTTCCTGAAGTCCTCATGCATATGGATCTGGAGTTTGTTTCTAGAATCTCTTTGTGAGGCCATACACGCAGCCTGGAGTTACAATATCAGACACCCGTCTCGTCTACTTACTGTAACTCAGGCACAGGCCTCACCTGCCTAATGAGCCGTTTTCGTTGATCTTTTGAGTGCTCTTCTTATTCTGTTTTGTCTTCTAGGTTTTGACCTTTATGAGTGCTTTGACCTGCATTGAACTCAGCCTGCCCTGACCTTTTGGCCTGTTTCTAGACTAAGAGATATTTTTATCCCTGTGTGTTCCGGTTTTCACAGTGAACCCATAAAGTCCTGACGGTTACGTTACCAGGAGTCCTAACCAAAAGACTAGCGTGACGTGTTATAGGCACAAAACGTTGTCTCTTAAGGCCATCCCTAGTGGCCTCAGGCCTTGTCACCAGTGGTTTTGAGTTAACTTGAATTCAACACTTGCCCTGAGTTTTTCATCATTTTAGTAGCCATTGTCATGGATTGTAGAACTCTACAAGGTTCAACCACAGCGAGATATCCACCGCCCTGAGTCGTTCCCCGCTCTCCGACTATACTATATGTATCATATGGTCTTATCTACCATTATTCTCTGGCAGTCAGTTGGTTGGAGACAGAGGAACGTCATTGTCTTTGATCTCCTGTAGCACCTGTACAGATAAGAAAGAGGAAGATATTATTCTCTGTACCACAAAAAGATTCTTTGTCCTGCTGGAGATTCCGATGAACATAATGAGTAATATTTAATTGCAATTTAAAAGCCGTAATATACTTTGTTTTTCTTATAAATTCTTCGGGGAAAACAGAAGTACTTATCGCTTTGATTTTGGCTTTGCTCCTATTGGAAAAAATAGATATTTCTGGATGCTCATTGTAGTCTTCCATACTTTTAAACAATAAAAGAGAGAGAAATAATAATTTTTAATTTTTAATTTTAAAAAAAATAATAATTCTTCTTTAAACTATATTTTTTTTTTCGATTTATAAAAAAAAAACAATAAAAATGTTCTCTGGCAAAGGGAAGGTTTGAGAAAAAAAAAAAATCTTATTTTTGCTCTTAATTTATTGTTTTACAAATATTTTTTCAAGTGGATGTTTTCTTTTCAGTGCTGCTGCTGGAAGGTCTGGAGGTGGCAATACCCATGTGTCTGTCTCCGTAGGAGCCCAAGGCCAATTTCATTTTTTGAGTTCTGAAATGATGTCATATTTATTCGGTGAATAATTAATATTTTTGCAGGGTGGGGACTGGATAAGTCTCCTTCCTCGATTGTTGGCCAGGCAGAAATATTTTCATCTAAAGTGTCAGAGCCCATAGACGGGTTTTTTACGGCTTTGGTCAAGGACCAAACTCTGGGAACTGTGACATTACCAATTACAGAAGATCTCCGTAAACCTCCGGCCCCCAGCATAGGAGTTTTGCCATCCGACGGCCCCTGGGAAGATTCAGTTCTGTCCTCTCTCGGGCTAAACCCCATTTCTAATCCTATTTTCACCAAAGGCTATCCAATTTAATACAGCCCCTGTAAGACAAAATTAATTACCCTCCGTGGTCCTCCAGGGTAAGAGGCAAAGATGAAAGATGCGACTTTGTAACCGTTTTGGGAAATCCATGGCTAGCACTCTAAGTGGCTTAACCCTTCCAATGTATGATCAAATGTCGGCCAGATTGTTAGCTCCGTGGACGTGACATTGTGACACATACACATTCATGCTCACACACACTTACACATACACATTCATGCTCACACACACTTACACATACACATTCATGCTCACACACACTTACACATACACATTCATGCTCACACACATACACTCTCACATATATTTTCAACTTTTTTTCTTCACTGCCTTCCTACAAATCTTCAAATAATATACACAGGACATTTTCACTAGAAACCACGGGTTATATGTTTAGATACAGGCACTAGTTTGAGTGTAAGCTCTTAGGCTCAGTATGGAAAACCTTTTGCATTGTATCTTTTATTTTGCGCAGGTAAAACAGACGCTATGCAAGACTCGAAATATTCTGTGAATGAGCAGTAACCCAATCCGTATGTTCTCCTTGGGGGGGACTAAAGGCACTTCTTTATTCCCCTTCCAAAAACCAGACCTTATGGGTTTAGCAAGGGCTTTGAATGGGCAAGCTATAGTCTTAAGTTCCTTCATGGACCTTTGCAGACATCTCTCTGAAAGGACTGCGATTTCCATTACGATATCAGTGAGCCCAGACCTGAAAGTCACATCCAGGAAACCATTTCAGAACAGAATTCAAGAATTGCCGGAGCCGTATACACAAAATATGTGAGAAACCATTTACTATTCTCCGTCCTTTATAGTCCCGAGTAAGACAGAGATGGACTCCGTCCAAACCCGCAGATGGAATATCACTCAGCAGGTTCATTGAGAGAACCCGGTGTTCCAAAGGAGCGGGATGGAGATACAACGTGTCACACCTGTTTCCGAACCCCTAGGGACCTCCGCAAAATGAGCTGTAGATTAGAGGCTCATTGAATTGGGCAGCCTCGTAATTGAAGGCCATCTAGGATATTAACCCCCGCTTTGATTCCAGAGTACATGCTCTTGGAGAAAACGATCGGGATAGAATTCTACAAAAGAGGTTTTCAACTCTAGAACAGAAGCAGTCGTAAAGTGAGCAGACCTCCTTCTTGAATGGAAATGCTTTTGGAAAATGTGTATCGCATGGCCGGTCTGCAGACTCGCTTCCCAGTAGAAGTCTGCGCTCTCAGCACATTCACAATGCTCGGCAGAGTCGGCGTTTGCCCCTGAGCCGCTGGGGTTTTTGTAACCCAAAGCTCAGGGTCTCGGGGCAAATGGGCAGAGTCCCACTGACTGAGGCTATGTCCTTCGTATTCTCCTATGCTTTGATGACATCTGAACATCTCAACTGGCGCAGCTGGAATCCCTGCTTGAATACAGGTGACTTCATTCAGACAAGACATGGTTTCCAGAAGGACTTTTTGGTTTCCACCATTAGCTTCTACAACAGAATCAAATTTAATAATCAAATTCTCAAAGGCTCAAAGGCTATAGCCATCCCATAGGATTTCCCATCATGCATCTACACTCCTGGTTCCTCATTTTGCATATTTTAAAAACCCCTCTACCATACTTGCCTAGGGCAAACTGGGAACATTGATTGGAATATAGTCCATGGTGGAACCCCAAAAAATAATCAGTGACATATTGGAATATTCAATTTAAATTTTTTAGCAAAATTATCTTTTTTTGTGCTGTATTTTTCTACAATATAATTTATAATAAAATATTTTTTAATCAGCTTCCTGAATAAAAAAAGGGTCAACTTCAATACTATTGTAAAGAATAAAATAAGTTTGAACCTCAAAAGCAAGTTTTTTTTTTTCTTATTTTGCAAATTAACCCCCCCCTCCAAATTTTTCCTGTCCCTGATAGACATCTTTTCCGAGTCTTTTTACGCCTGATTAAAACCAGCTCCGAGCAGCTGGAGAGAAATTCCCATCTAATTAAATTCATTTAACTAGAACGATTAATTAAGAAACTTATTGGATTCTTAAATTAAGAACCATTAATCCGGAAGGGTTAAAAAAAAAATCCCCAGACTCTGCGGCATCTGCTTAATATAGTTATATAAAAAAAGCTGATTTGGGCAAAAAAATGATTTAAAAATTAATAGACTTTTCTAATAAATTCTGTATTAACCCATTATTAATTTGCCATTCTATCATGCAACAAAAGGTTGTAAGCAGGGTTGCATTCTGGCCTAGGACTAAAGTGGCAAAACTATGGGGGCAAATGTTGGGCGATCAGACCCCCTAGTGTTCTGCTGCTCAATGGGTTGTTACAACAAGATCTCTGGTTTTCCCCCCAACGACATGTCTCTAAGACATGAAGGGTTGGGGAAAGGACATCATATTGTCAAATCCCAAAGGGAGAAAGGTCAACACGTCAGGTGAGTCTGATCTGTGAAGGTAAGCAGGTTGGAATCTCCATACCTGAAGTACCTATTAAAGATAGTTGTGTGAGGCAGTTGAAGGCATCATCTAGGAGAACATCAAAGCAAAGGTCTTCAGTGGTTGCAGAGAATGGGAACGCCAATGAAGTTATGAAGACTTCTTGAGAGAGTCAAACATTCTTGCTGCTCTCGACGACAATTCCCAAAAAGCATTGCAACCAGACTGTTATAGGAACACGCTACATTGTTTCTCCTAAGCCTTGAACATTCCGCTGAACCGCAGTACCGCAGTGTGCTTCAGGATGCCAGGACAACAATGACCACAAAAGACTTCCCGGCCGTTTTATTTCATCTGGAACCAGAGCTTGTGTAAACTTGTGCTAAACTTAAAAAAAATATCCTAGACAATGCGATGAGGAAACCGCTATATCGTTTGGCAGGTTGGGTGGTTTTATGGGTTTTACTCTGAAACCAAAAATATATATTTTAAAATATATATATATATATAAAGAGTAATACAAAAAAAATGTGGGTTCACTTGATAGATCTGTTTACAAAGGGTGGAATGCCGACGTTTTCTAGAAGAAAGAAGCTAAGGGTCCAATATTACATCATTTGGACAATCTGCAAAGTCTCAGCAGTCTTTCTAGTTAGGACACAACCACAACAAAACAGTAAGATTTCAGTCTCTTCTGAGCTAAATATTACCAACCACTATTAATATTTTCATCTGTTTTTCACTAGGTCTGAGAAGAACTCGACTAAAGACAGACAGCCGCTTAATAATCTACCCACAGGGCATCTCTTCACTTCTGGAATTACAGAGAATACAGATATCACCCTGACCAAACCCACAAAGGCCGTCTAGTTGGATCTAGATGGACCTCCCATGGCTTTGAAGGCCATCAAGCTTCTTGGTTGGGTTGGTTATTGTCCAGCAGGGCCCTTGGGCCGAAGAGGGAACATTGCACATAGCTTTCTTGCCTAAAACACATGAGCTTGGTGTAAAAATAGGTTATAAAAACAAAAAGCTTGTTTTTTAGGCTACGAGCTTCTCTTCTTCTTAATAATGGTTGTAGTGGTCTGAGGACCAAGAAGATCTAAGCTTCCTGTAGACCTCTTTTAGGCTAAGGAATGAAAGAAAGAAAGAAAGAAAGAAAGAAAGAAAGTTTGGTGTCCTGGTGTCCATTTGATACCATTTTTCTATTTTATTTTATTTTTTTTTTACATTTTTCTACAGATCCCAGAGAGTCTTCTGCCGGCCCGATTATTACAAATGCATGTTTCATATTTTTATTTGTGTATTATTTTTTTTTCTCTCATACATGAGACAACCATATCTGAAGCGAAACCTCAAAAGCCACAGATACCCGTCTCTCCGAGAGCAGCGGAATATCCATTTGGCTCGGGAAGCCCGGGCTCTGTTCCTCATTATGTTGTCTTGTTTCTGATGCAGTTATGAGAAAAATGCTTTTGGAAAAGTTCTGGCGGTTTCTTTAACTTTAGTTTGCCCCGAAGTGTCTCTAGAAAAGACCACCAACTTATTCTAATTTAAATTTTTTAGAACAATGTAACGATCCGCCATCCTTTTTTGATGCCTGAAACGCAGATCTCCCATGGAATATCGTAAATTATTCAAAACGATCACAATTTGTATTAATTACTTCATTATTTTTCCCTCGTCTTTTGTAGAGGGGGTATAATAAACCTGGGTGGTGGTCCAATTGCTTTTTTTAAGGTAGTTTGGGTTCGCAATAAGTTAAAAGGGATTTAACAAAGTTTGGGGGGAAAGTTTATCCCCAAATGAGGGGTAATGCCAGAACAAGAAGCAATGATTCAAGACCAGAGAATAAGAGGATTTGATAGAATGTAAAGGTTTACTTTACTTTACTGAGGGGGGTGTAGCTATGTAGAGCAGCCTCCCAGCTGAAGAGGTAGAGGCTAATACAGTGGGGGTATTTAGACAAGCATGCAATAGACATATGGATTTTGAATCTAAGGTACATTTGGGGAGAGGTGCCCACATTGGTTTGTCTCATTCTGCTAATATACATTAGCACATTTTTTTTTTCCTGGGGAAGGTGGGATTTTAAATTGTGTCGCCATTAATTCCCCCCCTGTGGCCACCTACACTGGCTGGCTACCCTCCATTCATGATCACAGAGGAAGGAGGCCAAACATCTCTGTCTAGTTCACATCAGTCTCATGACTATTTGACGTTACTGTCCTCTGGGTAGTAATTTCCGAATTCTTTCTCTTAGTAATAGCGGGCAGAGAATATAAGAACGTTTTATCAATGATTCAGTATCGTAGAGTAAAAAAACATTTTTCTCGGCCAGCCATACAATATATCGTCATTTAAACTCAATTTGATACAACTTTTCTAACATTTGGCCAAATATAAAAAATATGTAGTCAGTGATGATTCAGACAAGAGGCAAAACATAAGGGAACTTTCCTCAGCACAACAAAACCAACAATACTAGCTGTACTTTCTAGCCTTTGCTGACCACAGTTGGTACATGATGTCTGCCTCAAATGAGCAAGGAGGCTTACGTCTGGACTCCCCTTTACGGTTGGGGCGAACCCTAAGAGACCTGAAGGATTAATTTACATACAAAAACAAATTGCGAACAGCTCAGCCGAGTACGGAAAGCTGGTAAATAGTCTGCCCTAGGATGCATCCCTGCTCAGGAGTGTCTCAAATGTTAGGTCACTTGTGCCATTACAGAGGAAAAACCTCCAACGAGGCTCTGAGGCTATTATGTGCTCCTCAAATATTGTATGCATGTTACTTAAACCTTGGAGGAGCTCTTGGTTTTCACACCAAGTGTAAAGGTGAGTCCAGATATGGACCTCCTTGCTCACTCAAGCTTGAGGAGATATCACCTACACCATTCTGATGATGCCTGTGAAGGCTGAACTATGTCTGGTTGTTGGCTCTTTTATATACAAGGTAACTTTGTTTTGTGTTTCCTTGCTGAGTTGAATAAAAATAATCTCACGAGAAGATATAACTTGTACCCCACACAAAAGCTTTAGGAAAAGTTGCTGATTGTGGTAGTAAAGCTTGGTGTTTCTCAGTTCCTCATGTTGTTTAATGTATAATTATATGTATTAATCCTTGTTTCGCTTGTATTCTAATTTCTAAATGTTCACATTCTATGAAAAACGTGGCTTGGTCCTCATGGCAGGCAATATAACTTATGGGGGGACACCAAGGCCAACAAAAGCATCTCAGAAACTGCGGATATCGAACTACTAATGAAACAATGTAACTGGCCATGGAAACTCTGGGCAGATCACTTTGCACCAAGCAGAAGAACCTTCACGCCCAATGGCAACTTTCAAGGAGTTTTCCAGGTTCTACCTGAGAACCTTCACGTCCCATGTACCTCGATGAACAAGAGGATCGTCTTCCTTGTAAAAGAGAAGACCTGGAGGTTTAGGAGATTGTCCTAACCTCAGATATATGACATCATATTGATTCAAACAAACATTTTCTTTTCAAAAACCCAACAGCTTACGGAAGAATATTGAAAAAAGACGATATATCGGGGTCCTTTGGGGGAAGTCTGATATTAAACATGGACGTGGTTGGATGACGTTCTCCCTGTTCTGCGAAATCCGCACAGTATCCTGTGAGCTTTCCACTCCTTCCCAGCGCGAGTGCGGAGAAAGAGATTACAATGCAGATGTTGCAGACACTAAAATTTTATGCCTCTGCTACATTGTATCGCAGCTGGTCATCCCATTAACCAGAACATGCTTGGGACAGGTCAATTTAATCGAAACCGCGGCTGTGTTCACGGTTTCCTCCCTTTTGTGCGACCGTTCACCCAAATTTATTTATTTTTTTTCTTCTTTTCCCCCAGCGTTTATTACTTTCAAGAACATCTGGTTTGGGACTTGCGCGAAATCACATCCATATTTTAAGTGCGCTGCCCTATTCTTGTTGACAGAGAGAATTTTTTAATAAGGGTTAATATCATCCTCTTTTCCTCTACGTCTTCATACGCGGGGGATTAATATGAAAAGGGTCTGCCGGGCTCCTCTGTGCCTCATATCCAACCTGTATTTATGGTGTCCCGCATAGCAGCATTTATTACGGGACCAAAAAAAAAAAAAAAAATGTTCCCGTTGGTGAAAAAAAATTATATTTATATTACAATTTTATATTTCTAGAAAAAAGGGGTAAATACGGCCTTCCAACAGCCAAAAGGGTTGGGGTTTGCAGTAACCCCTGGGATTTTTGGGGTTCACGGTAGTATTATTGTTCATTGTATAGCAACCCCCCCCAATTATGCTATAGATATACTCCTTAAAGGGACAGTACACCATGAAAATTGTAAAAAAGCACAATTTTACTTCCATACATAAATATATATATTTTATATTTATAATTTATTTTTAGATCATGGAACTGAAATTCTATGAGCCTAATGTGTTTTGGGCTACCATTTTTAACTTTTAACTTGCACTTAACCCCTTAAGGACAATGGGCGGTCCCTAAACAATGCATTTTGAGCCCGTACATGTACAGGCTTTGTCATTAAGAGGTTAAAAATGACGTACCCTTTGATTTACATTTTGAACCTCATTATAGCTGAATCTTCAGTTATTCTTTTATTTACAGTGTTACTCTTTATAAGGGCGGTTAGTGACCTGTTCACAGGAGCTTACAATCTACTGAGTTCTTTTAATGTATAAAAGGGAAACCATTATTGTTTTCATTTACTAACATCACATCTTCATTACCCCTTCCCATTAAGCCCTTTTACATGAGTTTATGTAGTGACTCCCCAAATGGCTCTAATATCGTCGTGGTAACCTTTACTTGTCGTTATTTAAAGATAAACTTAATTGAGTCACCTGCGTTCAAGCAGGGATTTCAACCATAATATACTGGGAGCAAAAGCACCAACTGGGGTTCTTATATATGATCCAAGCAGGGGGGAGAATAGGAAGGAGTCGGCTCCAGACCAGGAGAATCTGCCCCCTGGGGTATCTGCCCCAGCCTGAACCTGGGGCAAAAACCGAGAGCTCCCAGGTATGCGGTATGGTTGATAATAACGCTAGTTGACCATAAATAAAGTATAAAGTAAAGAAGTTACTAAAAAGCCCAGTTTCCCTTTAAATATGTCGCTGAGAAGTGGGCCGCTTCGCCCGGTGTTTGGGAGACACGCGGGCTACTATGTAGGGCCTTATCTGCTTTATATCACACCGACGCTCTGGTAATTCTCAAGCCCTGCCTTGGATCCATGCTGGCTGTCGGGGAATTAGCAGAGCAGAGCGTCGGCACAAGCCAGGCCCTTGTAACCAGGAATGACACCTGAGGCATTCATAAAAAGAGATATTATGTGTGGAAATACCAGGGGAGCGTGTCCCGGCCCTCGTAAAGCACGCAGGTAACGCCGAGCGCGTGAATTATGGGGTAATTACGGCCAATGAGTTTTTTCCTGTTAAACAGGAGAAATAAGGGGTAGCTGTTATAAGCTTTGTGTTGGCGGACGGGGAGGGGGGTACGGCTTTTGAGTAATTCACTCGTCGGTGGCAATTATGCGCGTAACCATTTGTATGCCGGACGCTAAAGGGATTTGCATTTTTTTCCCCCAATGTGACCGCGTCTCCAGGAGCCTGCCGGCGGACAATGGTTCCTTTAATACGTTTGGGGTTATAGTCCTGGATACAGGGAGACCCCCGGGGGGGATACGGCGCAGACAACAAAAAATCTACTCATGCCTGGGAATGTAGGTACGGAGCTAGTGACCGCAAATAGCCAAACAACATGGAGTTATAAAAAGCAAATGACCTCTGGTTCATCAGTATTTATATACCGGTGTATATATATATATATATATATATAATATATATATACATATATATATATAATATTAATATATATATAATATAATTAAAGGTCAGGACTGTCCAGGAAAATCCTGGGACTTGGGAGGTATCGGTCAGTGATTGTATATCTGCACTTATGTGCTATTTGTAATTTTTTGTTTGTTTGCTTTTGTTTTCTTGTCGCCCATGGCAACCACTCGCATTTAGCTAATAATGATACAAAAAAACATTATCTTTTCAGACACAGGATTGCAAGCTTTTTTCCGGCGGGATCCGGTCCCTACGCTGTGGGGTTTCGTCGTATCGCAGGCTTCACAAATCACGTAATGATAAAAAAAAAAAAATATTTAAAAAATGAACGTTTCTGCAGATGTCTCGAGCTGTAATCTCTTTGATAAGCGTCTGTTGGATACATTCGCTGCCTGTTTCAGGGGTCAGAGGTCGTGTGTCTTACACGCGGCGAGCAATCCGGGGATATCTCAGACCTTTACATCATCTGAATGAAAGACTTCTTAAAAAACGCTAAAAAGTCCGGGTCTACTTCCTGTGAGGTCATATCCTGTCCAGCAGACATAGTCGAACACTGTCCTGCTCTTGTGGGCGGTGGGGGATCATGGGGCAGTTGGAGAGATCCTCTGATCAATCAATGGAGGCCTCCATTGCAGCCTCCAGTTATGATATTAGGGTCGTAAGGTACCCCCCCGCCATGTTGTCTTCCAAGACCAGCCCCACCGCTCGCCAGACCTGACAGCACAGGCCACAGATCAAGCCTTACAACCAACAGCTCTCTGGCTCCGGCTTCCCGGAGCCCCCTTACAGGAAGAAGGTCCCACCGACGCCATTTTTGGAGGAGAAGTGAGTGGGGCATGGTTTGGTGGGCGCTACTGCCTTGGGACACTCACCATGGCCCACAAGCTTAAAGCTAGGGGACCCGATTGGTGGACACTTGGGGCCCTATGTAATCTCTATACAGCACATGGTGACCATTACTCTGGTGAAATTCTTAGTTTTTTCAGGGGGATTTTGCAGGTTCCCGAAAATCCCTCCAACTTTTAATGCTCGGGAGGGGAAGTTGGATGAAAACCATCCTTATCTCGAGATCGGAGGGAAGCGGATTGCGATGCTGGCCTTGGCTCCGTCTGCGGTAAACATTTCCGTGTGCACATCATTTCCAATGCAAATATCTCCGGTATTTACCGGGCCGGCCACAAAACAGCAATTAGCGGTGAATACAGTAACCAGATGTCACACGTCCTCACATTCTAAGCTCGGAACCCTCAAAAAAACAAAAGGATCGTCTCATGAAAGGACGGGTTTGGTGGTCGAGGTGGGATAACAATATTTTGGCCTAGGACACGGCAAAAGAGAATTTCTGGTACCGATTAACACCCAACACCTTTTCCCAGAAATAGTTCTTTAATCATGTAAAATGTTGCCTTCTTCCTATTTTGGCCGGGAACACTTAATGGTCACGTGACACACAAAAAAACAGGCACTGATAGGTTGTTGTCGTAGAAACTGAAACAAAGCTTATGTTATGTGATTACGTCTTCAAGAACCAATAAGATGAGATCTATTTGTTCAACAGGCAGAGAAGTCAGATGAAGGCTTTGTCTAAGTGGGACCGCAGCTTTAAGGAGCGGTAAGTGGGGCGGAAAAAAAAAGATACAAACCCCATTCTAATCATTATTTTTTTTTACTCTTTGACTTTCGGAGGGTTCGGCGTCGCCTCGAGGATTATTTTCCAAGCAGTCCTCGTATTATTTTTAACGAACCGAGTTCGAGCGAAACTTTTTTTTATTTTTTTTTTTTATCGCAACCTAAATTTCATGCCAAGATGAAGGCGACGTCGCTCCTTCCTGAACAAAAAGCCCGAGGCGGCTGATATGGAAATGAGGAGGCTGAGGACTAGGCAAATATTCCAGGATGTAACGGGCCCTCCGCACCGACCCGCATTCACCGGAATTCACGGGGAGAAAGACCCGCGACGTGAAAATACCACAAAGGGACGTCCCTCCCGGGGCAAGTACAGAGACAGAGAACCTGCCGGCAGATCGGCCCCCATTCGGCCCCTGGCTGTTTCTATACACATTATCGGGGCTTTTAGGGCTGTAGAACCCTGCGATCCCCTCATACCCAGCAAACATTATGACCTCCTAGAATACGGGCAACAGGGGAGGAAAGAGGGGCATCAGGGCTTTGGGGTCCATGGAAGGACTGGACAATCTAAACAGGGACATATGGGAGGTATGATATTTATATTGTCCCAATACTTCGGTTAGAGGGAAAAATTACTATAAATAATTTCTTCATTTTGTTTTTTTTTTGGATATTTTGTGTGGAGTTCGGCAGGAGGCCAGCGGTACCGTTTTTTATTTCCTGTCTTGCCTGGCATCCGGACCAGAAAGGGTTAAAGGGGTCGAATTGCCCGATGTATTGATCATACGAGGCGGCTGATAATGGGCGAAGCCGGCGATTTGCATGCAGAGGGGCAATAAACGTCTGATATCACGCTGGAAACTCCCGAGACTTCCTAAAACCAACCCCCTCTTCCCAATAAACTGATTGTGGGTTTTTTTAAACCCCCATCTTAATTCACCCCCCGTCATTCATATTCACAACCAAAACCTCAAAGCACTTCATAAATTCCTTCCATTGTATATGTGTTCCTGAAATTTGATTGCAAGCTCCTAGGGAAAGTCCTTCCCTTAGTGTATTACCCTCTACCACTTCTGCTGGGAGGCTGCTCCACTTATCTACTACCCTCTGGTAGGTTTGCGTTATGCAAATTAAAAATTGTTGGACGGCTATTGTCCTTCTGAGCTACTCATCAACGTGGGTTAAATGAACGGTCGCTGGGTTTGCTCTGTGGTTGCTACATTGGGTTCTATCAAGAGTTTCAGCTTCTGGTCTGAAGAGCTTACAGTTTTCACGCAGGACTACGGCGCACCAAAAATGGGGAAATATAACCCAGACTCAAACAAATAAGTACAGGATGGACACGCCATAAACATTAGTAAATAAAAAGTGAGAGGTGCAGAGACCGGCGAAGTCTGACTGCCCAACGTCTCAAAAACATAGAAAAATCAAAATGGGGAAATTACTTATTTTAAAAAAAAATGAACGTTTCTGCCATGTATTGGTACAATCTAAATATCATAGCTTCAAAATGGCATTGTTTAGTTTGACCAGTCCCGCTTTGGTCACTAG
>VKOC01006868.1:0-16464 GCA_009364415.1 Spea multiplicata
ACCCTCGTCCACTTATCTACCACCCTCTATAGATTCGGGAGCCCTATGTCCATCCCATGTATGTTTAATCCCCTCGCTGTATTACCATCTACAATTTGTTAAAGGAAGTAGCTTTTTTGCGCGTTGTACTAATTGGTGATTTTTTCTGTGTCCCCCCCAGCGGATTCCCTCTCCACGCTCCCGTCCATGCGCAGCGGGACCACCAGCCCGGATCTGTTTGATTCTCAGAACACAAGCAGCACCAAGCAGACGGCGGCTCGTAAGACGCCGGAGTCCTTCCTGGGGCCCAACGCATCCCTGGTGAACCTGGACACGCTGGTCCACATGCCCCCGCCGGCCGCCCCCACCTTCAACCCGTTCTTGGCTACCGGTACGTTCGCCTTTTCCTATTCACCGGTCCGGGGGGGCCACGGGGTTACTTTGTATCGCATAGACCGCCTGTGCACATCCACTCCCAGTACCTCGCGGCAGCCATCGCTCCAAACCCCCCCCCGCCCCCCGCAGCGGACTCCTAATAAAAATGTGCGTTACCGTATGTTTTGTAAAAAGACCTGGGGCTCACATATTTGGGGATTTACGGTAATGCAGGATGCAGGATGGAAACCGAGACGGCCGAGACTTAACCCCTCGCTGTGCCGAGCCAATCATACAACGAGCCTTCCGTTAACCATCTGTGCACCGAAAGGGGGTTTAGCCAGCCGCGCGCTTGCAGCTGTTAATGCCTGGGCCGTGCATCTCTCCGGCACTTTAAGAGTTAAATAAAATAACAAAAGGGGGGGTTACATTCGGGCCGCTGGCCTGGAGGATTCCATTGTTAATCCAGCCTGATTCTGGGGTCCCCGGCGGTTTCCAGTTTCGCCGGGGACTCTGATTGGCTCTGGCACCGCGCCGGGGGCTCTTAATTCCGGAGAAACTTTCTTTCCTGTCTGTCTGAAAATCGGAAGCGACTGTTTACACTAGGAATTCCGCGAATACCTCGGGGAGGGGGGGGCTCTTGAAGCGGCGTTCTAATAATGCCTCTCACAGGGGCCGGACGCCCCTCCTCCCCGGCTCCACGAACTTTCCAAGCCTCCTATTTCTACTTTTTTTTTTTTTTAGGTTTTCAGGTATTTTCCCATTTTTTTTTTCCCCATGCCACGTCCCACGGATATAACTTTTAGAAAACTTAAGTCTTCAAAAAAAAATTTTTTAATCGAGCTAAAAAATTCTATTTTTCCCAAATTTGTATTTTTAAACAAATTACGGGTTTTAAATGTATTTCCCTTCCTGCTTTGACGCCAGTGATGTGGTCCTGCTGGACTACAAATCCCAGCATCCATAGCAGCTATCGGGGATCGGGAAACAATTCCCATCGAGGCTCGCCTGTTCCAAGCCTTGTTCTGTATGAAGTTGACATTTGCCCCAAAAAATGCCCCCCTCCCCCCATGCTTTATGCTTCTGGTTATAATCCGCCGTAATCCACCCAGCAGACCCAATATTTTTGTTGCTTTTGCTTCCCGCAGGAGCCGCCGCATCGGGAGGAGCGCCGCAGATCAACCCCTTCCAAGTGAACCAGCCTCAGGCCCTCACACTCAACCAGCTGCGCTCCAGCCCTCTGATGGGAGCGAGCGCGTCTTTCAACGCCATGGGGAATGCGGCGGCCGACCCTGCGCCGCCTCTCCTAGGGGTGTCAACGCTGCCGGCCGCGCACCCAACGGGACTCGGGCTAAACATGAGCATGTCCGCCACGCTGCCCCTCCACGGCACCGCCATGCCGCCGACTGCCGCGCAAGCGATGAACGTCACCAACCCCTTCCTGCTATGAACGCTGGGGTTTGCCGACGGCCGGGCGACAGATAATCCAAGGCAGACACTACATGCAGATTACACCGCTTCGCCACCTTTTTGTTGTTTTTTTTTTGTTTTTTTGTTAATATCTTCACTCCTAATGACGTTTCTTCCATCAGCCGTGTCGGGTGGTCCTCTGGGGGCCCGACGCCGTCCCGTCTCCGCAAAAAGGAGTCAGAGACGGAAGCTCCTCGCCAAAGTTAGATGCGATCCTCGGAAGCGTGGGGGAGGGGGTCACCCCTAAACACAAAAAAACTCACCCCTCCTGAGCCAATCCTGGCTCATCTTTTACACCTTTTTTGGGGGGTAAATAAAAAAGCTATACCTGTTGCTTTGGGGGTTTTAGCTGATTGCAAACGGGAAATGCAAACATGGACGATAAAAGCTTAAAAACAAACCTAAGGTGTGTTTTTTTATTTTTATATTTTATTTTTTGCCCCAGGCTATGTCCGTCCAACAGTATAGGAGCCCATTAGAGTTTGTCGGGGTTGGTGTCAGCGTTGGGATATTTATCAGGTTTATCACGATGGTTTCAATCACCTCTCCCATCACCATTGTGGTCACCAGAAGAGTTTCAGAGCCTGAACTCGAATCTCGAGCTTCATTCCCGACTTAACGAGACTCGGCAGCATCTCCACGTTTAGCGGATATACGCCAGTCCATGCTGTTGAGTGATATCGATGGAGAAACCTCCAGCCTCCGTTGAGTTGCGTGATGTCCTACTCAACCACCGTTGAGTTTATGGGTGAGGTTGGTCGGCCCGTCTGGTTCTGGCTCAGCTCGTGCCGTCTTCAGGAGTCCAGCCAAGTCTCTCGAGGGTTTAATCCAGAAGTCGGGTTGGTTTCGCCCCATTCCAAGTTGTCTACGATGGATCGCTTTGTCAAAGCCGCCCCGATTAGGTTGGCCGAGATGTTCTCTCATAAATGGAAACGACCCTTAAGACCCAAAGGAGCTTCGGGCCATCGACTTCTAAATCCAGCGGAAGAATAGAATTCCCGTGGACTTCATATTTGGGCGATTCTTTCCCGCGTTCCGCCGGGGCTGTTACCTTCCGCGTCCCGATGAGGTGAGGGGCGCGATGCGGAGATCTACCGGTAACGCGTGGAATAACATTGTATCAACAGAAGAATTACCGGAAACAACAACATACAAAGGACACGGCGGCCGCACCGAGCCGGAAGACGAAAGGGACGCTAGAATATTCCGCTCGCTATGTGACCATCAGACTCCGCTCGGATTAAGCGAGGGGCCCGTATTTAATTTTAGGAACAGACCCCTTTTTTAAATGCCCCCCCCCCCATCGTTCTCTGAGGACTTTCAACCCCTTCACGGAACCTCCTTGTTGGATCTGGGAAAGCCCGTCTTGGTTCTCTGCCAACCAGGAACAAAAACTGATAATTCCAGAGAACGCGGAAAACACAAAAAAAATGATTAATTCACTTGGAGCTGAGAAATCCTCTGTAACAATTTTATTTTTGCTAATATTTTAATATTTCTTATTTAATATCTCATTTTATAGAATATATCACCTTTAGTTCCAGATTAACCTTTTATCGTCTTTAGTATTTGTGTTATTGGCCTCTTTTTTTTTTTTTTTTTCGCGGCTGTAATGTTTTATTGTTTTTTTGTTTTTTTTTAAATAAAATAAGGTAAATTTTAAAAGGGATTTAAGACACTAAATAAATATCGTAGTTTCTGCGCAGAATAAAAATGTAAAACACATTTCTCGCATAAAATATACCAAACAGTAAAAAATTAATTTGTAACAAAAAAAAAGTCTTTTACATTTTGTAACAATTTGTTTCTTTTTCATGGATAAATCACAATTTTTAATTTGGATTATGACCTATTTTGACAATTTCTTACGTGCCTATCTAATATTTGTCTTTTTTTTTTTTTGACTCTTTAAAGTCATAAATTATTTTTCGTTTGTATTTACAAAAAACCCACTTAGAATTCCCGCGTTTATGTTTTTTGGGGGGAATTTTGTATAAATGTATCCGGTTCTCGACAGAGTTGAGATAAAAGCTGATTTACGATTCAATCTTCCTGTTGACTTTTTTTTGTGTAATTTCTGGGTTTATTTCATTTTAGCATAGTTTTCTAGTTTGAAAAACTTGTTAAAAAACAAATCTGATTGCTAATTTCTGAATTTCAACAGAAATTTTAAAATTTTATTTTCAGTTCTTATTAAAGAAATTGTATTTAAAACGGAATTTCAAATATATTTCTAAATGCCGATACTTTCGCTGTTCCGCTTTGTTTTTTTAACCCGGCAAAGTTTAGTTTATTTTCATTGTATTTTGTCCATTTTCTGGTCAGTGACTTCTAATTGACTAATGATTCCCAAGAAGCCAATCAAAACTCAGCTTCTATTTCTTAAGTTTTTATGTTTTTTTTCTTATTTTTTCTTATTATTTTATACACAATCCATGTATTTTATAGAATCAATTCTTTATTTTAATATATATATATTTTTTTTATATTTATTCATAAAGAAAATTCTTGGCAAATCAAAAAAATATTTTTCCTAAAAGGAAGAAAAAAAAACAACAGTTGGGTGACTTGAGATGACGACAAATGTTCTTTAAAACACCCTCTTTAACTGATAAGTTGGGATTTTTGGGGTTAATTAGCCTCACTAGAGTGTTTAGTGAATAGTAGTTACATTTTAACAGAATTCTCACTCCTGATTAATTGATCAGGAACGCTCTGAACGTGACTAATTTGTTTTTTTAGGGGAATTATGAAATTAATTACGGTTCAAAGTGCGGAATGTTCTTTAAAAGTCCGTGACAGAAAGTCTGTGACAGAAAGTCCGTGACAGAGAGTCCGTGACAGAAAGTCCGTGACAGATACGTTTAGGGAGAATGTTCGGCGCGGTAGTTTCAGGCGGCTCGTGTTTTCTAAGAAGTCGCCAGACCGAAGCGAGTCTGCGTTACGTCGATCGCAGACGTTTCGGTCGCTTCATAGAACTTGGAGACTGAAGCCCAGAATGCTTGAGACCAAGATGGAGAAGATCTCATCGGTTCTGGCCAACGAAAGCCGCTCAATAATCAGTGATCTTCTTGACCCGATAACCGAATTGATTTTGGATTGAGGAGCGCATTCTTAGCAGGGTAGGAAAAACCCAAAGCCCAGCCATCCAGAAGCTCCCGGCTTTCAGAGGAACCTCCTAAGAACCTTCACAACTCTTTAAGGGGCTTTAATTATCACCAAAACACCACTTCGGATGAATAACCCTTTCATGGGAAGGTCCGGTGTCCATGAGACGTCGCTTAATGGGTCCATTCAGAAAGGTTTGAGCTCTATTGGGCCAGCAGATCACTAGGAGAAGCCACCTGGAGGCACCTCGTGGACCTCGAACGCTGCTGGCTGAAGTCTCCTCTTCCACATGTGTTGGGGGGTGTGGGGGGTTACTGTTTGCCTTCCATTATATGAAGACCTGATGCTCTGTTTTGGATGATGGGAATCGGCGTACGGCATACGGGTCAGATTATAGATTATAGCAGGCCTCCCAGTAAAAAGGTTTTGGGAGTTTTACTTTACTGAGAGGGTGGTAGATAAGTGGAGCAGCCTCCCAGCGGAAGTGGTAGAGGGTAATACAGTGAGGGGATTAAACATGCATGGGACAGACATCCGGCTCCTGGATCTAAGACCAACGGCTGATTAAGGTTTGAGTCTTTACAGCAGGAGAAACGGGCAGACTAGACGGGGGCCAAATGGGGGCCAATCAGTCAGCAGATTGTAGGCTTATCCCCGACGTCTCCCCGACCGCCTGCATCATCGGAGCGCCGCTGACATAAATAATCCCGGCCGTGTTTAACACAGTTTTTAGAAATGTTATCGTCGCTTCTACTTCTGCAGACAAATAAAGTGTGAGTTCTCCGCTCCAGCAGAAGGGTCCTCAGCGATCGCGCAGGCACATGGACTAGACGTACTTTTAGACACTTTCTGTTATACGACGCTCTACTTGTTTTGTCCTTTTAACCCATTGTACAGCGCTGCGGAATATGGTGGCGCCATATAGATCAATAAATAATGTTTCCGGGTTTCTAGTTTGCCCGTCTTTAAACCCTGCTGATGCTAGAATAAGGGATACCAGGTCAAGTTTACGGCCCAGGGGCCACATTCAGCCCTTTAATCCCACTTAGGTGGTGAAGTGGTTGTCTAGCGCTCTGGCCTGGCGGGAGAGGGATGTCTCTGTGTTGGATCAGAGGCTGCACTCGCTGGGGGTGACTGTGGCCCCCACTGTGTTCGGTGGCCCCCACTTGGTGTGTCAGGATGAAACATGGACACCTGTGCAGAATTCCAGACCTTAGAGCTCCTCTGGCTGTGGAAACCTCCTGCTGCGAGTTGTGGAGGTGTCTGTGAGTGATGGGAGTGATGCAAGTTGCGTTCTTGTTGGGAATTGTGTGAGTGCTCATCGCAATGTTGTGAGCACTGAGTTGAGTAGGATTTATGAGCGCCTGCCAGACAGAACATGGATTTTAACCCCTTAAGGACAACGGATTGTCCTTAAACCCATTAATGACTAAGCATTGTGAGTCCGTACATGTATGGGCTTTGTTGTGAAGGGGTTAATGAGTGAAGTAGATTATTTTATGGACTGCCAAGTGCATTTATAAGTGTGTGGCCCCGGTAGGTGTCTGTGGATTCAAACCGGCCCTCGGCCCAGTTGACTTTGACACTTCTTCTCTACGGTATTACATCAGATACAGAAATGCACCTACAATAACAAAAAAACTCTTGGAATTCCTTTTTAGTGAAAAAAATCCAATATTTAAGTCTGACTTAAAAAAAAAATGCAGAAAATAATAATAATATAAAAACAAAAATAGAGAATACAAAATATCACGAACTAAAATAGAGCAATAGCGCCATCTAGTGGAATAAAAGTAAATTACCGTAAAATCTGGCACCCAGGGGAAGCAGAGATCAAGGCAGAGAATTCAGTTTGCCCCCCTCCCCCATGAGATGATCTAAATCAGCCGGCTCTCTGGGTTAAAAGACTGATAAAGGTGTTTCAATAAACTATCATCTCTGGATTGTAAGCTCTTGCGCACAGGGCCCTCTTTACTTAATGTATCTGTTCGTCCCAATCTGGCAGTTCTAGGTTTGTCAGAACCTTTGAATGTAAGAAGAGCTGTTGAAATTGTTGGCAGCATATAAATAAAATATATATATATTATTATTTTATTATTATTATTATTATTATTATTATTATTATTATCATTATTATTATTATTATTATTATTATTATATTTATTATTGATTATTATTATTTTTATCATTATTATTATTATTTTTATCATTATATTATTATTATTATTTTATCATTATTATTATTATCATTATTATTATTCATAGCATGGGCTCCCTCTAGTGGCAGCATGCTGTACTGCAGAAAGAATTTAAATGTTAAAATTAGGGGCTTTTATTCTTAGAATTATCTTGGCCCCACGTGTTTGTCTCCAATTTGTGTTTCACCGGTGGGAGGACCAAACATCTTCTAAACAGTGGATTAAAACGATTTATAAATTATACCATTACGGGGTTAAAATGAGGCATCTAGGGAGCCTTCAACAGAAATACTCTTTAGATGAGGTCACAGAATTATTATGCAAAAACAAAACCAGCAGAGGCTCCCGCAAGTGTGACATCATATACATCGTTCAAAAAAAAAAGGAGCCGTATTTTATTGCTGGTTCGTTGGTCGCGTTGCCGGCTGGTTTCCAGGTGCAGGCGTCGGTATCTCGGCGGACACGCTGTATAAATCTATTAGGTGGAGCGCCGGGGTGATTTATTGTACTATTTGGCGCAGATTTATTTCTGTAGGAAGAAATATAGCGTTCTTCACAATCAAATTACCCAAGTGCAAAAAGCCACATTAATAAAATAACGCAACAGACGGCCTGAGCGTGAAATAGTCTGAAGATTTAACCCGAGAACAGAACATTCAATTATTGCTGCCTTTATACCAATGAGAAGATGCTGGACTTTGCTGCGCATGGAGATATAAAATCTGCTTCCCCAGAAGGGTCACATCGAGTGGACAACCTGGTTCCTTTGATGAGCAGCCTGGCAAGGGTTCACTGTCTATTCATATAAGTCATCTAGGGATTCCTTGATGCTGTATACAGTAATAACCCCCCCAGCGCTGTATACAGTAATACCCCCCCAGCGCTGTATACAAGTAATACCCCCAGCGCTGTATACAGTAATATATAAACCCAGCACTGTATACAGTAAATATAACCCCAGCGCTGTATATAGTAATATAACCCCCAGCACTGTATACAGTAATATAACCCCCAGCGCTGGTATATAGTAATATAACCCAGCACCTGTATACAGTTAATGTAACCCCCCAGCTGCTGTTATATTACAGTAATGTAACCCCCCCCGTGCTGTAATACAGTAAATATAACCCCCAGCGCTGGTTATAAGTAATATAACCCCCAGCACTGTATACAGTAATGTAACCCCCCAGTGCTGTATACAGAATGTAACCCCCAGTGCTGTATACAGCTGTATACAGTAATATAACCCCCCCCAGTGCTGTATACAGTAATGTCAGTCGGATAATTATCTGCAGACCTGGAGCCGCCGTTGCTGTCAGTCATGTGATATTTTTTTCCCGGCTAAAACCCCACACTGAGCTGATGCTTTATGGCAATGCTAATGAAGTCCATTCCTCCATAGACTTTCATTAGTCAGAGAGTCTGCCTCGGTGATTTAGACTGAGCCAGACGAAGTTGGGGTGTTTGTCTAGTAGATTGGGGGTCAGATAACAGAATTCATACAAATGGCCGCTGCCTGAAAACTTTATATTATGGGGGCAAAAACTACAACTGGTTTATCATCTATCTATCCATCATCCATCCATACATCCATCCATCTATCTATCTATCTATCTATCTATCTATCTATCTATCTATCTATCTATTTATCTACCTATCTATCTATCTATCTATCTTTCAATGTCTGTCTGTATTTGCCGACTCTCTGTCTGTCTGTCTGGTTTCAGCTTCTCCTGGATTTTACCCAAATCTTCTTCTTCCACCAGCTGTTTTTTTCCGAAATAATTTTGTTTACGCCGGCAATTAATTAGCCGATCGGTCCTTGACCATGCACCGCTGCGCAAGAACATCTTCTCTTTTATCCCCGGGGGGGGGGGCAAAATCCTCGGAAACGGCAAAACCCGTCTGCCCTCTCTAAAAGCAGAGATACGGGGAGCTTGGGCTCCAGTCCCAAATATGTAACCCTTTCACGTCCTCCGTGACGGATACTTCACAGAGCTGTTTATTGGTCTGACGGAGACGAGGACTGATGGCTTGGGGCTATTTCCAAGGCTTGACAGGGTATCATTGTGTGAATGATAACACAGGAGAGTCGGCGTGTATTGTGCACAGACAGCTGCAACATGTAAAAAATATAAAAAAAAATATTAAAAAAAAACCCAAAAAATCCCTGATTGATTGCTCTTTATAGATTAAATCCTTTAATCTATTTATTGTGTTTGGATAAAACGAGGCTAAACGTATAGATTTACTCTGATTCTTTACATGCTCTGAACTGAAAACGATTTTCAAACTAGTCTTAATGGGCATACAGATGGCCATACATTTTCTTTACTGAGAGGGTGGTAGATACCTGGAACAGCTTCCCAGCAGAATGGTCCTGATCAAATTCTATGTTCCTATGGCCTGATACCTTCTATAAAAACCGGGCCCCTCACCTGAGAGTGCGGAGTCCCCCGGCTTGGCCGCCAGCATTACATGACCCCACAGTAGTAGTGGCACCAGCTCCGCCACCCTCCCCAAACATAGCGCTAAGCCGGCACTTGTGTGGCCCCCGGCCTACCCTCTCCTGAGCCAACGGTAAGTGTAAATAACGATGTTAGTGCGTGTAAGTATGTTTGTATAGTGTTCTAGTCAGAGGGGGGGTGTTAGTATATGTTGTTAGACAGTGTGGTGTAAACATGTGTGTGTATGATGTGTTACTGTGTGGCATTAGCATGTGTGTGTATATCCGTATGTAGTGTTAGAGTGTGTGTTAGCATGTGTGTATGTTACTGTGAGGAGTTAATGTTTGGGAGCATATGGTGTTAGCATGTGTGTGTATCCGTATGTAGTGTTAGAGTGTGTATGATGTTAGCATGTGTGTGTATCCGTATGTAGTGTTAGAGTGTGTATGATGTTAGCATGTGTGTGTATCTGTATGTAGTGTGTGTGTATGAGTGTGTGGTGTTAGCATGTTGTGTGTTACAGGAGCCGGATTAAATCCCACCGACCCCTAGTGTTTTGTGAAGAGGGAAACATCATTCTTGTACCTTTTTTTTATCTTTGTCAGAGTATAGGGGGCTGTAATGAATTATTATATATATTATATATTATATATTATCTATACTGTATATATTCCTAGGCTCAGAGACTGAAGCCTTGTGTGGCCCTCGGCGGGCTTCAGAGTTCAATGTTAAGTCCAGGAAGAGCTTCTGAGTTCAGTTGAATTCCGTAAGAACGTTCAGCGAGTTCCCATTCATTCATCGTGCGAAGCGAAGGAATTTTCGGGAGATCTTTTCTCAGATTCCATTCGGTTTCGCTGAATATTCAGCAGGCGGGGGGCCGCGTCGCTTCCACTGACATCACGCTTCCCAAAGTCCTGGGGCGACTTCCAAGCTCTCTGATCGCAGAAGCTGCTATAATAAGCGCTTCCATTTCAGGCTCATCGCTGTCAGCCGGCTGCTTCGGCACAAGCCGGTGACAGCTGCTCGCCCGAGATGCATGCGCAGAGAGACGGGGTGTCTTCTGCTGTGACGTCGGCCACCACGTCAACCGGTACCTTCGCCCCGGTCAAAAGCGGAAGAAGGCAACGGTGTGTTTTACCAATCCTCTGAGTGCGTCTCAAACACTCAAACTCAAAAGATCATGTTCATGGATTTAAAATGTTCTTTTAACCCTTAAACGTCCAATAGCAAGTGAAGACTCTGGTAACTATGTTACCATCTACAAATCAGACTCGGACCGGCGCATGGTCATGGCCAATAATACCGTATTTACTTTAAGAAATGCTCCCAGGGGAGTCACCTAGGAAAGCAGGTTGGCACCTCCTGGCCCAGGGGCAGATAAAGCCAGGTGACATCATCGGCCCCCTGCAGCCTCACTTTTACCAGAGTGACCGCGATGTCTCCCCACCTCCACAAGTGGGCCCGTCCAGGTTGGACTGGTCCTTCGTGAGGAATTTTGGACTAGCCCAGGGGGCAACTTCTCCTCTATCCCACATTATCGGGGTTTTAGGGCAGTAGAACCCTGCGATCCCCTCATACCCAGCAAACATTCTGACCTCCTAGAAAAGAGGGGCATCAGGGGAGGAAAGAGGGGCATCAGGGGTGGAAAGAGGGGCATAGGTATTTAGGGACCAATACAGAACTGCCCCTCCTAAAGATGGACACTTGGTAGGTATGAGGTATATCCACAGAGTGAAACCATGGCTGCCCTGCAGGGTGAATTACTTATAAGCATTGCCCCCCCCCCCTGCTCGATGGGCTCTTGGCGTAAGCGCTGAGGTCCCCGCCGTGATTGAAAGCACAGACCGGCGTCCTCAGAAGACGTTCCGTGCTTTTCGCGTCACGCTGTTATTAGCTAGAAATATTGTGTCAGGATCCGCGTTACGGAGCCGCGGGTGACCAATCAATTCCGTCCCCCGCGCGCCTCCCGCTGCCATTGTTTTCGCTGGGTAAACGCGTTCTTCCTCGCTGCCGGTATGTGGCCCGCCGTCATTACCCGGCAGCCGCTGCCAACGGCGACAGCGGGACAAGGACGCGGCGAATCGGAAGAGCCGGGAGCGCTCGGGTACTTAGCGCTCATTAACCGCACAAAAAACACAACGAGTACAAACCGGGAGAATGCGGAACGATTAGCGCTTTGCGTCCATTTTTATAATTACATTTATTTATTAACCGGACTTAAATCCTGTCAGCGGAGGGGGGGGGGATTAATAGTTTATTTTTATTTTTTAGTTATTTATTTTTAACGCCTGTCAATAAATGGGCCGGAAGCAAGATATTGGAACAAAGGAACGGTTTAAAGGAAGCAGATTGCACTCAAAGGACCAATTGGATTAAACGATCCAGAGAAACCTGGAATTTGAAAGCTGATCGGCCCCCATCCGGCCCCCGTCTAGTCGCCGTTTCTCCCGCTGTAAAGACTCGAACCTTAATCAGTCGTTGGTCTCGTCTTAGATTCAGGAGCCGGATGTCTATCCCATGCATGTTTAATACCCTCACTGTATTACTCTCTACCACTTCTGCCGTGAGGCTGTTCCACTTATCTACCACCCTCTCAGTAAAGTAGAACCTCCTTCCGTTCCATCTCCAACCAACATAATCTGAGATTTATATCACCCCCCCCCTTACCATTATATATCATTTTTCTTTCTGACCCCCAAAGGGTGGGTAATAAATACATTTTATTTTGCATTTTGTATCGGTCCTCATTAAATAATAATAGCAGCGAACGGATCATTTTTTTACCATCTCGCTGAGTGCAGCAAATTATAACCTTCGTTGGGATTTTACACAAAACATTTCATCAAAAAACAGTGAAATTCAAATTTTTTTGGAGTCTTCAATTGTTCATTTTCACCCCGATTTTTATTTCCCTAGCAATTTGTTAATTGCTGTCTAAACCGACCATTAGCTTTAACGCTATGAGTACCAGAGGGGACTTCTCATGTGCAGACGCATGCCTCACATTTGTTGTGAGATCATTTCTAGGTCTTTCTAGCCCATATTTCTCATATAGGTTCATTATAATGCAATTCATCCATGTACACATCCTGGCTTGGGGGGGCACAGTCCCCCTGGTAAAAAAAAACCAAAACAGGCTTAGGTGATAAAGCCCCCCAGTGTCCCGCGGCACAATGTTTATCTTTGCTCTCCCCAACCAGTCAGGGCAGACTCCATAGACTTCCTTGAAACAAGCTGTGTGCCTTGAAGATATGATGTCATACCCCTTAGTCACTATGGGGGGGGCGATTGCTTTTTCACAGATATGCCAACATAGAAGAAATCGGGGGGCCGAATATATTTTGACAGCACTGTAGGTTCTCCTCTGCGTTCCAGGCGTGAGGAACATCTCTGAAGGCTTTGAATCATCTCAGAAAGGTCACTCCAATGCCCCGTCGATAAAAAAGATATCACTGCCTCGTGGCAAAGGAGCTCGGATCGCTTGGCGTCCGTTATTTAATTTTTTTCCCTTTTTTGACGGTTTGGAATCTTTTATTTTCTTGCCCAGGAGTTATTTATGAATGAGCCGGTGATGGAATCTTTGGTATTAATCTTTTATTCCAGGCACGAACCACAGATCCCCCGGTAGATGATTTATCGGAGTGCGAATCTAAAGCCGTTATGAATAAAAGTTACGTTTTAGGAGACTGCATCGACGCCTTGCCTCTGAACCTCCTGGATTATAAAGCGGGGGGTTAAGGGATGGGATTTGGGGGTCTCCAAGTGCAGGAGAACCTGGTAGGTCTATGGAGCCAAGGACAGCTGCCCCACCAAGAGGTTGGCTTTCTGCCCCCAAAGTCTATCAATGAGCTCTTATACCCAGAGCAGAAAGGGGCAAATCCAGAGTCCCCAAGGTGGAATGTGGCCTTCAGGATCTCCTCACATTCAGAATTGGAGAACCCATGTCTTAATGACCTTTAGAAACCACACGTGCCACCAAAAAAGCCACTTATTCCAATAATGATATTTGCTTAAAGTCCACATCGTTGGGGGGGGGGGAATCGAGGACAGACTACCAAGAAAATCTATGGATAATAGATAACGAGACGTATAGGCGAACCAGTACAAACCAGTACAAACCACCATGAACTCTAATCTGAACTCAATTCCCTCTTCCTGGTCCACCCTTTAATTCTCGTCTCGGAGTGAAGAGACCCAGGAATTCCAGCATCCCAACGAGAAGAATTTCCGATAAAGGAAAAAGATCCTGGAAATCGGGATTATTGCTCCCTTCTAATGGGTTCTTAATATTTTTATTATTTTTTTGGGGGGGGGCAGAAAATGAAAATATATTCGGACGTTCTGCGCTTCGTATCTCGGATGCAGGGGAGAAACCGCTGCTTATTCTTCATTTTGAAAGTCAAGGTTTCCGAAACGTTGTCATTGATAATTTTGAGAGTTTAGCACCGTCCGTCGAGGAGCGAGACGAGCTTTTGATCTCCCGATGAGTCACATCGCCGGCCGGCAGCGAGTGACTCATCGCAGGTCCTACGGCGAGCTGGATTTTAAAGAGAGGCCCAGAATTCGCCGGAATCCCGGCTTCTAAATCCTCTCTTTTATTGAAATAAATAAAACAGAATCTGATTTCATTTAAAACCCTGGGATTTTCAGTAATTTTTAATTTTTTTTTTAATTTCTCGATTTTGTCGTTAACAAGTCTGCCGTCATTCCGAGGTGACCTCTACAAACGATAAATCCATTCACTCGCCCGTGCTTTGTGTCATCTATCTAAATGTGAACGTTCTTGCTCTAGAATTTATCATTATAAACGAGATGCTCTGCCACGTCAGGGAGCTGCCGAGGGGTCAAACTCCATACAGAATGCCTTTCATTTCTTTTTCCAGACGAAGCTTTGGGGGGGGGGGGGATTTAGGCTATTCTGGGAGTGGGGTTTGCCTTCCCCTTTGTGGGGTGAGTAAGGACTCGGCCGTGGTGGAAATTCACAGAAAAGTATATAATTGAAGCAATTCTAATCATTTTTTAGATATCGTTTTCGAGTAGGTAGAGCCAGGGCGTCCTGACCAGGCTTCCTCCACTGCCACCAGGCCCCAAAGTCTGGTAATGGGGCACAAGGCCCCTATCCCTGGTAAAGGGGTCACCAGGCCCCAAGGTCTGGAAAGAAGCCATCGGGATCCATTTCCTAGAAAAGGGCCACCAGGACCACCAAAGCTTACAATGGTCCAGACATGGTTAGTAGAATACAAGGGCCCAGTCCCATATATAGCAGGTCGTAAGGACCAATGAGGGAGTCTGTGTCAAATCAGGGAACCCGGGCCCCCCTGCTTGCCCAGACCCCATACACAGGTACTAGTTGCACCCCTGATGGCAGGCCTTGGTAGGACAGCAGTAAAGGATTCTAGCATATGGATAACTAAGTGCCAGCCCACAAACACTTTGGATGCTCATGGGCATGGACAAATGGTCCGCCCACGAGGTTCCCTTATCCCACCCATTTACCCACTGATGCTCCTTCCAGTCTTCTCCTGTAATATTTAACTTATAAGGCTATTGCTGGGGTGTTCTGGAATTGAATATATATATATTTGTGGATTTATTACCTTTTTTTCTGTGTATGAGAAGCTGTATAACTATTTAAAGAAGAAATCAATTACTCTTTGACATTTACTCAGATGTAGATCACTTGATTTTTTTATAGCTCAACATGAGGAGAAGCCGACAAGATGGACGTTTCCAAACAGAGAAAGTACAAGAGGGTAATTATTTGTTTTTTTTCTTAAAGTTTAAGAAGCAGGATGTTAAGAAGATTTACTTTACTGAGAGGGTAGTAGATAAGTGGAACAGATTCCTAGCAGACGTGGTAGAGAGGATTCAAACATGCAAATAAGAAATGGGCGACAGGTAACTCTGTAACTGCTATAACTACAACTCCCATGATCCCTGGTCACCATCAGACACACAGCTATTGTGAGCTATTATGAGAGTTATTCCAGGTCTCAACCTTTAATCAGCAACTGAGAAAACCCCGTAATAAAAGGCCAAACAAACAAAGTTACCGGCAGCTTGCTGAACCCCGACGCGCTACGAGTGAGTAACGGGGTTCATGTACGGCGGGATGAGTTGTTTATGTAGACGGATAAACCGGCAGCTTAATCTGTCGGAAATCTCTTGACGGTAGAATGGCGAGTATGAGTCAGCGGCTCGTGGCCGTGAATGCAGAGCAGGCTGATGCCGCCTCCACAAAGCTCTGCAGCGCTCAGGATCTCGATCTCTCCGTCCGCAGGATATCAGAAGAACCCGAAGAGCCACCGGCGCAGACCCGCGGCGGGAGTCGGGAGAAGCCAGGCTCCACACGCAGGATCCTAATACTTTTGAGGAACGTTCTCTTATGGATGTCGCACCAGATAAAACCTAGAACCTGCCGGCAGATCGGCCCCCATCCGGCCCCCGTCTAGTTGCCCGTTTCTCCTGCTGTAAAGATTCGAACCTTAATCAGTCGTTGGTCTCGTCTTAGATTCAGGAGCCGTATGTCTATCCCATGCGTGTTTAATACCCTCACTGTATTACCCTCTACCACCTCTGCTGGGAGGCTGTTCTACTTCTCTACCACCCACTCTGTAAAGTAACACATTATGTTGTATATAGGTAATGTCTGGCCACGGCTCCTCTTGATCCTTTTTTGGTTGGCAATCTTAAAACTTTTGGCTGACATTAGCTTCAGCGCTGCCTCTCAGTACTTGAAATAACAATAACTTAGACAGACGCCCCTCCGAAACGCGCGACTGCATCATAGTGACAGCACAGTGACTTCATAGCGAGCATTTTCCCCAACTTAATTTCAGTAAATGCACCAGAATACGCAGCGATCATTTATTATTGACTTGCGTAGC
>VKOC01006872.1:0-21865 GCA_009364415.1 Spea multiplicata
GGGTAACAGGAGGATCCAGGTCCCCTACATTGCTGCGGGGGATCTGGATCTTAGTCTCATAGTAAGACCTATTTGAGGTTTGATTATAAGACGAGGGGTATTTTTCAACGCATTTGCTCTGGAAAAAACCTTGTCTTATAATCGAGCAAATACGGTATGTTCTAATGGTGCTTCAGGGCCCTTATCGCCTTTTTCTGGCTCTGCTTTCATGGAGAAAAATGTAACCTCTACAATGAGCTAAATATGAAAATGTATCACCTAGCTTTAGATATTTTCTGTATATGACAGTTCCATTTTTAGAATGGCAGCTGTATGATTGATAAATACATTAGTAAGGCCAGCCTGGGAAAATATATACACAAAAGTAATCAAATATTTTTATATCAGGAAAACATAAAAGTATCTCTAACATATACTTTAACAAACACACACAGAGATTGTACACCATTTATTTACTAGTAAGACTTTAGTGAAATTTGTTTTTACCCAGTTAATAAAAAGAAAAATGCATGAATTACAACATAGGTTTATGCTTCAACAGGATTACATTTTATAGTTTTTTTTTTTCCTTTCAAAGGTATTTTCTTTCCTTAAAGAGATAAAGTATAATTATGTGATTATAGAATTTAATGTTATTGCTTCGGCTTTTTAACTTGTGTCTAATTATACATAGACACATACTTCTACCCACAAGGGGAATATTTTAAAAATGCAACAAAAAAAAAAAAGATAAAGAAACAAAATTTAAAAAAATCACAGGAGGTTTTCATCACAGTTTTTTATGTAGTAATTACAATTATTTAACAGACAGTCTCCTTGATGTATGGCAATGAAGTTTACATGCCAATGATAGAGTTCTGAAAATAATATCAATGTGGTTCCCATTATATACATTTACATTTGCTATGTAAATGTATCTTTTAGGGAAACTACAGGATAGACATGATGTACTAATAATTATTAGTACACAAAGTAACTGGATCCTCTCTAATGTGTAATTACAAAGCAGATGTTTTCATTTGTGTGTACCACACAGAGGCACTGTGGGAGCAAGTATGATAGATTGTCATTTATAACCTGTTTGCAAGTAGATTAGCAGGTTTTCCAAAGTAATTGTGTTCCATATAGCAGTATTACTGGACACAAGTTAAAAAAATAAAAATAACTAATAAATCAGTAAAAGAAAAATGAATAAAATAAAAAAATTGTGCGATAAGCAAGGAAAGCGATCAACATTACCGAAAAAATTAGCTTTTTGCTCTGTGTCATCAAATTATATAGAATTATGTAATAATCATAAAATATTGCATGTCACGTGGCAATTTTTTTATCTGCATGATAATGTGTTCTTGGGCTGGACTCTGCTGTTTCTAAACCATTGTGAACATATTGTTTTCACTCAATTACTCCTAACATGAACAGAATAAATGGTCATGGGAATACTTACTTCAGGGCAAAGTAAATGCAAGCAGGGTGTATAGTGAAATGCATTAGTAACAGACAGAGGGAAGTAGCTATGCCTCTTAACAGCTCTCTGGTCAGACCTCATCTGGGGCCTTACATAAAGTGCTGAAGATAACATCTCCAAAAGAACATAAATATTCTGGAGTGAATCCAAAGAAAGTCTAAAGAAATCGAGCATGTTTTACAGGATAAAATAGAAATCGCTGAAAGATCTCAACATTTATAACTTGGAGAAAGTATTTAGATAAAGGGGATGTAATAGAAATAAAATACATAACATGGTTTAAACCAAGGTACAGACCGAAGTGTATTTCAGAGGGAGAAAAAATATAAAACATCAAGAAGATATAATATAGAACTAAAAAAGTTTAGCTATAAAGTAAGAAAGTATCGTATAACAGGGAGGGTGGTAAATAAATGTAAAAGCCTCCTAGCAGAAGTGGTTAATACAGTGAAGAAATGTAAATATGCATATGATAAGGCTATCCTGAGCACAGGATATGGACAAAATCCAAGGAAGGTTGGAGGTCTTCCAGCAAGTAGATAAAATGATCAAGGCAGGTGAGTAAAATGAACATTATTTGTTGACAAAGCCTGATTTTTCTTATTAGAAAAATGTGTCTATGAAATACAATTAAAATCTGACATCCTGAAATGCCTGTTGATTTACCCATGAACCAATGAGTACACGTACCACTATTTGAGAACTACTGCTCCACAAGTTCCCAGTGTCTCAAAATACTCTTTTATGTACACTCCTTCATCTTCGAATTACACATGGAATTCAATTGCAGCCATTATGTGTATTTACGGTATATATTGTAACAATGTTATTATAACAATAGTTTAATATGTCTTCTTTACTGCTGTATCGGTTTCAATTTTTGTTACTGTGTCTTTAAAATGCTGAAAGCTTCTATACAGAACACCATGACAGCTTTTCATTTTAGAATTTTTACATCAACTAAACTGTAGGTGGCTCCCAAAGACTGTAAAATTCCATCAGCTCCCTACTTTGCTAACACAGGGAGAATCGTAGTCAACTATTTCTGAAAAAAAAAACCCGGACAATTTATGACACAGTAAATGACAGACCCACAGTAAATGACAGACCCAGTGAAGTCCCAATGGTTTAACTTTCACCAAATAAAAACAATTTCTTTCAAGGAGGAAACAAACATGATTGACCTTATAGGTTTAATGTTTTTACTCCAATTCATTTTCAACTGTTCCTTAACACAGAAAAATAAGCTCCACACCAAAATGTATTAGTTTACTCAAATATCCCTGCTGTATTCTAGGGAAAAAAATGTCCACTTCTATTGTTTTTTTCCAAATATAAAATCATGTTGTTCTGCTTCCCTCGGTCTTTGGGTCAGTTTTCCCTGGCCAGGAGCTCGGTATTTTGCCATTGCCACTTTCTACCGACATAAGGCTGTCCAAGGCTAAGTACATATGACTTTCCTGAACCTGCTTCCATGAACAATTAGCTCAGCTCCTTGTGACGCCACAACGCCATAAGAGATAGCTTAGCCTACGTTAGCAAAAATTGACCAAACTGAGCACTTTAACTAATGCTGTTATGCTATCTATTATTCCACTAGGTGTTACATGTTAATATTGACCACCACATCATAATAGTATACACAGTCCAAAAGCAGTACACAAACATCCCTAATTTGCAAATTACTAATTTGTGTTGTATATGCAATTGGTCCACTTCTTATACTTACAATTTTATTTATGTTTTGGAGTGTTTTTTTCTTTGGTCCTTGGACCTCTTCTTACCTTAATTATCTGTTTGGTGAATACAAAAACAAAAAATGCCATACGCATTACACTTGTAACTGTGTCAAGAAACTACTATTACTACTACTACTATGCATTTGGCTCTTTCTCTGCAACCAGTGCCATGGCTTGCAGGTGATGCACTTGGCTAAATACATCTTCTACTTGCCAGTGTACACATGTGCTATACTTACTGCTTGCCAACACCAGTGCTAAATCATGTGAGAGTTCCAGGGAGCTTTAATGAGACCTCCAACGGCCATGTGCAGAAAGTGTTCGCATGAATGTTTTGGAGCGCACGGTGGGCCTACTGGCATAATGGGAGACATCTGCCCAACACAAGCGCAGCTTGCAAATATATTACTGTATGTGTGCATGTTAGTATATTAGTGTGTGTGTTTATGTTACCTTGTGTGTGTAAACATACATACTGTGGGTGCCTGTTAACGTTTGTATATGAATGTTGCTGTAATGTGTGAGTTGTGTTTATTAGTTACTCTACATGTGTATTAATTGTTTAATTATGTTAATGTGTATGTTAGTGTGTGTTCTAGCATGTGAGTAGGTATGTTACTATGTATGTGTAGGAGGAGCTTGGGGCCCCCACTTTATATCATGCAGGGGGCCCGACACTTTTTGTTACCCAACTGGTTGAGCCGATGTTCCTTTGTCAAAAAAGACACTACCTCCCTGGACTTGTTGCCTGCCTTACCTGGGTTTGGGAGGTAGGCGCTAATTAGATGGTGTCAGTTAGGACCAACTAAATTGTAGGATCGCTTCAGTTGGAGCTATGCTTTTTATTGCAGTTGTATATTTTGGGATTTTCACAATTTGGCACAATTGTTGGTGAGCCTTAATACCTCTGAAGATAAAAGATCTAGAAAAAAGACAATATTAGCCCAAAGCTAAAGAGGTTTTGTCTCCCAAAATTGTATTATGAACCTATACCAAAAAGTACAAAGGTTTGGGGTTAATTAGCTTCATTCTTCATTGACAAAGAGGCAGATAGCTCTGAATAGTTGCACCCTTGGGTGTATATTTAAATCCAAACTTGGTGGCATTACTGCACCTTGAATGTTCAGTATACGTGGTATGTTTGTTCTATTTTGAAAATGACAGGTACGGTATAAAACACTGCACAGGTTTGGACAGCCTAAAAGAAAATTAGTCACATTCCACCTGTTAAATAATCTGCCTGTGAAATACTGCCTGAGGAATAAAAACTGAGAACTACGTGATACTACTTAAATAGAAAAAAAATCAGTTTACTTTCCATGCACACTCATTAACATTAGTAGTAAAACATTTTTATTAATATTAGTAATAAAATGGTCCCAGGGAACATGGTTCATATTTATTTGTCCTTCCATTGTCACTTAAAAATAACACACTCTTTCTTGATATTTTTTTCCTATGTAAAGGGATATTGTGATTATCCAAAGAATACTTGACTATAACCACTCTTATTACAACCAACTTTGCCGGAAGGTATTCCCAGAACCCTCTAAAACCTACTGAGTGCAGGAGAGCTGCGTTGATGCAAGTTAAAAATGTAAGCAACTAATTTAACCTTAATTCCAACTTGTGTATTTCATCTTGCATCCCCCCACGCTGTATGCGGTGGGGTGAAGGGATTCTAAAATAAACCTTGAGGGGTATAACCGCAAACTATAAAATTAACTGTGGGAGGCAGGTTCTCCCCATTTCTGTTGCCTGTGGGATGAAGGGAGTAGTGATTAAGTAAAAATATAATATTTTTTAAAAAGTCCTAGCTACCCCCATCTACCGACCCCACCCAGGTGGTGGTATGGTCCATCCAAGCACCCTTTAGGTTCAAGTTTCAACTTTTTAACACAGCAACATGAAAGCTGTGGAGGAAGTGTCTGGACAGCGATCGACTTGCAAAGCACAAACGAAAAGGATTTGACAGACTGTACCTCACAAAGGAATTAGACGGCAAACAAATGTTGTTTTAAAGCTTTATTTCATTCGGGCGACAGTGGGGAACCAGCATACTAAAACCTGGTGGAGTGAAAGGCCTTACATGTTTTGCTCTTGTACCAAGCGCTTAATCATAGATGACATGACAGGGTACAACACGTGTGGAAATATAGCTTCTCTTTCATTGTATTCTCTGCTGAAATGAAATCTATGAACTTATTCAAGGCCACTGCTGCACAGGGGGCATACTTACATGTTCCTGTACAGCCAGCGGCCATTTTAGATCCCGCTGCCATCAGGTGTGGATGTATTGTGTGTGTATTTTTTTTTCTTAGTGAAATAATCCAGAAGGAGAATATACAGACAGAGGCTTCCTGCAGTTATTATGGGGCCTTTTGTAAGCTTCTGATAATATACAGCACTCCACATAGCAGGAGCTCCTCCACATGGTGAAGAGATCTTGTATTCACAACAAAAATGACCAACATTTACACACAACAAAACAAGAAATCAAGTAGTTTTTGTATTCCCTTTGTCGGTTGTAATGGAATTTGTAATTTGTAATAAAAAAATGCTATTTGTGTTGAAGAAATATAGAAAAAATGTGGTTTGTACAAGTGCCAGTGCACAGAGTACAGACACACAAATTATTGTAAGCGTGCTTTTTTATGAGTTAAGTAATCATTCATGTGCTTGAGAAAAATTCCTTCTATTGTAGATCTGGATCATGTCCAGGTTTGAGATTAGAATTCATTTAGACTGTATGTTAGTAGATCTATAGCACTGTTTACCTAACATATTTCAAGGTATTTTATGTGTTCATTTTCTATTCTTGATTTGCATTTGATGTACATGCACTTACTTGTTGCTACAATAAATATTCAAATCCCAATTCAGATCTGTGCCAACACAGAACTAGTAGCAGTATAACAAGAAACATCCCTTCTTGTGCCCAACTTTACAACATCCAGGTTTCATTTACCCCTCCCCATGTTTTGCCTTAGGGTCAGAGACACAGAGTGTGAGATCAACTCTGTGGCATTGCAGTTCTTTTTAATTACACTCTATAAATTTGGCACCCTCCTGTCTAGCCAAGATGTAGACATGTTCTATTTTCAAAATGTAGATAGCTTCAAAGGGAAATATGGAGAATTAATCACCTTGAAGCTTCACTAGGCCCACATGTATCCCACGTATACGCAAAGCTTCCATAGAAGCAAATTACTTGATTACCATGTTACAATGTTCATATTATCCACTCTAAAAATGCAGTGCAGGTTAAAAAGTGCTTTTCTGTTATATTAAACTGTGTTTGTAGTGTTTATCTCATCACTTTAAATATTTATTATTCAATCACAGCATGTTTTACTGGGACAGAGTTAGCCCTACATAATGCACAGTCAACGTAGGGAAAATGGATTCTGGATCTTGCTACAATTCCAACATAAGGGTCATTTCACTGTAAGAGAAGTTTGCAGGAGAATTTTCGTTTCAACTGCATGACTTCACTGTTTATTATGAAGGTCCAACCACAGCGTGCATATGCTGCAGGAAGAGCTTCACTGACCCTGTATAATTTATTGTTTAATCAGGAAGATTTCTTCAAAGTTTCCCCACCTGTTACATTATTTGTTATGCAGGCAGTGGCATATATACTGTCCATTTTGGGTGATCAGGCTCACTGTAATGCCACTGGATAAAAGAGTGGTCACTGATCTTCCTAATCAGCCCATTAACTCAACAGGGGTCTGTGCCGAGTTCCGACACAGCCTTCCATAGCTTCCTTTCACACTGTGTGTACTTTAAAAGTGGACCTTGATATGATGTCATATCCTGATGTCCAAAGGTAAATATATCAAATGATGTCAAAGGTAAATATGCCACCAAATGTAGGGTCAGCTTAACCCTTCATCCTGGAGAAACTTGCCAGTATTGGCCCATCAAATTGAGTGTGTGATGCGAGAGCAAGGCTAGTACCATCAATTGGGTAATAACATCTATTATTCAGCTGCTGATGAGTGAATTCTGAGAGTGTGCTCTTTGAGCTGCAATGAGAGAAAGGAGCTATATAAATACTAGTTAATATTATCACTATTATTACTATTAAAGACAGAGCTATATTAAAAAAGGCAAAATCAACATGTGTCCATGGCTTACCATCAAATGGCCTATGTGTATTGAATTTTTTTTTCAAGTAATAGATAATTATGTGAAAAGATAGCTTTGTTATTTTATTCAAAATTACATAGATGGTCTTCACTAGATGCAAGGGTTTAGGAACTAATGTCTTGTTAAATCTGTTGTAGTTTTTATATTGCAAAAATACCTTATCTACAACCTATAAGATTCTTATAGCTCTTTATTAGTTCGTTAGTATACAGAATGTTATCTTTCCTGACTCACTATATTGTGTTATATACCATTGTACAATGCTGCGGAATATGATGGGGCTGTATAAACCAATAACTAATAATATCGAATAAATGTCATTTACATACATTCACATTTTTTTCCTGTTCCATCTAGTTATATTTCTGTGTCACTTCAAATCTTTATTGATTAGTTAGATACATAGAAATATTTTTTTTTTCAAAAATTCAGCCAGTTTAGTCTCTAGTTCCTCTAATTTCCCTTTTCTGGCACTCTCCCAAAACAGCCTGTCAAACCAGGTTACACATGCAGTGCGCCTGCAGAAAAGAATGTGGATGTTTTTGACCAAGTAGTGCAGATGTATGTACTAGCATGTTTCGGTTCAAATAAGTTTGAGAAAAGTATCTATCACCACATCCTCAACAGATTCTTAATTAAAATAATCTGCATTATAATGTCTCATTCTAATTGCTAGAGCCTACATATGTTAGGTTAATCTGAAAAATATGGACACACTAATGTGTTTTCTTGAGTTTATTGATGATCCAGTAAACCTTACATATTTTTACTTTAGTGAGGATTAAGTTCCTATTTATTTTAGTGGTGGTATTTTCTATTGTTTCTAAAGTTTTCATCTAAACAGATCATAGAAAAAATAGAGGAATGGTCCACAGTCTCATGAGGAAAAATGTATCCTAACCATTGGCAATCAAAAAGGTAAAGGAACACCAGTGATGTCACCAAGTAATTTTCTGAGCATACACAATAGTCACATGAGCATACCTGGGAACTCTCCGGGTTTGGCCTGGAGAATGCCGGGTGAGCGCTGCTTCTCCGGGTCAAGACCCAAATCCTCCGTGTCGCCCCGCTCCCCGCCTATTTTTTTCTTTACATGGGGGCGTACCCCCTGATGTCGGCGGGAACGCCCCCAATGTCAGCGAGAACGCCCCCGACGTAAGCGGGACCGCTCACCGACATCAGCGGGACCACCGACATCAGCGGGAGTGCCCGCTGACGTCAGTGTGCAGTGCTGGCAAGGGAAGGCTCCGCGCAGTCGGAGCCAAGAAGTTCTCAGGAATGCACATGAGAGATCTGTTGGGTAAACTAAAGGAAAGCTCTAGTCTCTTTAGTTGTCCACTATACCAAACATTTTGAAAAATTATTTAAATATTGTAACGTGTAAGATGCTGTTTTTTGCTCATAAATCCCAAAAAAAAGCTATGAATGTGTGGTTTTAACCTAACGTGGCAACTTTCATGAGGAAGAAACCAAATTACAAAACAAGTGTTTTTTCCCAGTTTTTTAAAAATATTTTATCAGTATCATATACCTTTAAATATGATTTTAAAACAAAGCCATACTTGTTTTAAAAAAGAACATCACCATATCACCATAGCAACACATGGACTAGTCCAATCGGCAAGAACATCTCATAGTTTCTATGGTGATAATCTCAGTTTTGCACTAGAACCATATTTTATACATAATGCTCACAGAGCCACATAATAAACATTCTGCTTGTTGTTATATAAACTGGACAAGCTTCTTTTTTTTATTTGGAACCAAATATTAATTTGAGACAACATTTTAAAGTTTGTGCATGGTTTTTGGAACATGTTCAGGTCATCATAGCAACCAAAATCTATAGAAACAGAACAAATAAAACCCTTTTAATCCAGCAAATCCACTTTTGCTGTTTTGGCTTTCGCATTTTCTTTTTTGGCAGCTAGGGGCAGATTTCACTTTGTGACTAATACACAATACAGATTATATTTCATTCCTTCGTTGTCTTTTTTTTCCTTTTTTTTTTTTTTAAGTAAAGAATCTATAGCCAATATAGGTGAGTGAATTTTAAATATTTTGTTGAGGATATAAGATTGGAAGCCATGACAGATCTGTAGTACTTTCATAGTTTCTTGTTGCATATACCCTAGGCTCCTGACCAAGATTTCAAACAGTGCTAAATCTGATAAAGCTACATCCTAGTAAACAGCTATCAACGTTAATTACTGTCACATAAACAACGCAACTACAACACCGCTACAGTTATATAATTACTAAAATCTTAGCAAATCTCTATCATAGCTGTGTCCCGGGTTGGTTTATATGTCCAGCACAATGTTGGCATTAAACTGCACTCCTTGATTTTTCTGATCTGACATTCCATCAGCCTCCCAACCAGAGACTAACAGTATTTTTGGCACGTAAAAATACTGTCTTTGAACACCAGCTACATGCAGCTGTTGTTTGTTGGGCATTCTTTCTTTATCCTGTGGACCGGAAACCATAGAGATATAGGCTGCTGATGATTTGGTTTGCTGACCCTCAGCTTGTGTATTTTGACAGTTCTACTGTACACGGACTGTCTATTATTTCTCATTCTTGACCTGTGTTGGGACCCAAGTCACATAAATGCAAGTTGAACCGGTGTGTCACAGTGCATGCTCAGTCACAGTACCTACGTACGCTGTCTACTATATATTTCCATCCTCTTCTATATATATTATTATATATAATATATATTATATATATATACAAATAGAGGTATATATTTCAAGCCTTATTGGTAGCAGAGTAATTACTAAAACTGCTTTGTCATTCAGTCTATTCTTTTTAACTGTCCTTATCTGAACCAATGCTTTTTGAAATACCTAATTATAAACTAGTACATTCCATTCATAAGTAATTATACCTTAGAATTTCTTTTAAACACCAAAACATATACCTTATATATTTTCTTTAATTTATTGTTTTGTCCATTGCAGCATATACACAGATTTATCAGCTTATTAAGTCCCCTGTTGATCCATAAATCCCAGTGGAGGACAGAAAGGAGAGACTTATGCACAGGTGAAGCAGATTAATCTTTTATGTCTATTCACTAAGAAGTCCTGTGGTTAGGTGAGTTAAGATGAAGAAGAATTGCTCTCAAAACAACTTGTATTTTAAATAATATAATAATAATATTCCAACATGCCTCACTGATACAATAATACAAAAAATAAACATTAATAATATATATATATATATATATATATAAAATAAATAAATATATCTAGAACCTACTAAACATATTAAATGTGTGGAACTTGCTACCTGCTATCATTTGTCCATCTATCTATTGTGAATTATTTCCAGTAAGCAAAAACACCTACAAAACGTATTAAATGTGTGGAATTTGCTACCTGCTTGCATGTAGTTATTAACAATAGTACACCACACCCTAAATAGAATGTGAATAGAACAAAAAAATATTCTATGTTCATCCCCATAAATCATACAAGATCTACAAAATAATCCTCTAAAATATCTGTAATATCTCACAAAAGTCTGTACTTAAAATCTGATTATGCACTAATCCATTTACCATACACACTAGCTCTAGAAAAAGAATGCAGTATTGGTGCATTTTAACTGTGGTTTTTTATTGTTCTACCAATTTGTGTGTGGTTTGCAAAATAGCCTCTTAAATTTTAAATCTCTCATTGTTTTGTTTTGTAAGGCTCAGACAGGATGGTACTTGGCAATCAGTGTCTTAAATGCAGTGGACTTAACACCAGAAAATAGTGACAAAGGTGTACGCTGTCAGCAAATGAACACAGGAACTGTCACCTATGAGATAAATCCATAATTGAACTGTGTTGAAAACCTGCTGTCACTTGTATAGTAATCCTTTTTATTTAATGTTCCTTTTTAAGAAATGTTCTGATGTCCATCAAAGGCACAGCCAGTGCATATCATGCAATTTTTGGTTATTTTCCCATAATCTCTCAGTGGCAATAGCATTCTAATCTAGGTTTGCATTGCTACGTCTGCATTGCTTTAGCAGCCTGTATATGAGCCTTATGCTAGAGATTGTTTATGCCCATGTAGTTTCTCTATGAAATTATTATTATACGATGTTTAGCTGTGATTAATCTGAATTTTGGGAATGTCATCTTGTATATTTATTTTGTTTTTTGAGGGGAAAGCAAATAAAAATGCACCAATGGATACACGCAAAAGTCTTAAGCCAAAATCATCTGTCGTAATTCAAAAAACAGTACTAGTTGTACTGCAGTTTCTTAGATGGTGAAATGTCAATAATTTATTTTTTTTCTTTGTGAGTTGCGACCATTTTATCATTTTATGTTGAAGAGTGCCTTGAAGTTAGTGTTTGGACTGTAGACTTAGCGTAGTCCCCCCAAAGCCCGATCTACAGTTAATGTTGTTTAGTGCAGCTCTGTTTTTCACAGAGTAAACATTCTGAGGTATTAAAAAAAAAGTAGTAAAAAGAGACATAAAGGCTTGGAGCCAAAATAGGACACTTGATAGTTATGCAGCAGTTGTGGCTAACATTTGGTGCCCAAAGTGCTGTTATCACATTTCTCATGATGTTCAGCCAACCAAATCGATGCAAAACAGCCTCTTAATAATGATGTGCATTTCACAGAAGCTGCAGTAACAATTGATAATGATATAAAAGCTAACATATGCCACTCCAGTTGTTGAGCGCTCACTTTTCAATGATGCTTAACAGGCTAGACTGGTCGAGGGAAATGTAGTCTCAATGGCTGGATTATGAACTAACCCTAGCTGCAATACATGTTTGAAATAATCTATCTTGTGTCTAAAGCATGAGAACGGTGTCTTTGCCCTGGGAGGGACTCTGTGCCTGTGAAGGAGCAGCTGCCAGAGTGAAGGAGAGGAGACCAAACCACTCTGAACGTTCATGAGTAAAGGGCAGACTTAACTTGCATCCATAGGCTTTATGCACAGGACAATAAGGAAATGGGAATATGACTGCTGGCCTGGGCCGGTTTAAAGGATGCCAGTAGTTTAGTGATTGGTGCCTGCAACATTGTTTCAGGGTTTTAAGGGTTCATAAAAGGGGGTGCGGGTAGGGTTCTACCTTTTTCCCTGACTGGACAGGTTCTCACCCACCCAGATTGTATATTGTAAATTGTATATTTTGATGTTTTTTGCTGTTTTCTTGTCTTCTCATTATTTGTAGTCACAGCAGCGGAAGAGTTCCCCCGCTGGCCAATGTGGAAGTTTTGTTATCCGAAGAGGTGCCCAAAATGGGCATGGGGAGGTGGGTTCAGAGGGCGGCTCATGGCACCCGCTGGACTCTTGGCAAGTTTGGGTGAGAACCACCTGCAGGGCTAGTCCCTGCAGCTAGCGAGTTGTTGGTTAATGTTTGTGTTGGTTGTTTATGCTGGCATGGGACAATAAAGCTGTGGCCAATGCCCTACCCACATATTGGTGTCTGTCTTTATTTATCGGGTTTTCGGTAGAGGTGATGGGTATAAGCTCCAGGCCTAAGCAGCCATGTCACATACTTACTTTGCCAAATGTATAACTGTTCTTTGTACCACTGGGCCTAAATATATTAATAAATAATTGTTTACACACTTTATTTAAAGGGAAAATGATGTAACTAGGACTACCCCCTATCCCTTAGCCTAAATTCAACACATTAAATTTAATACTTTCTTTTTATTATTTAATATTAGCATACAATCGTCTTTGTTACATTCTGATGCGCTTTATGTGAGAGCTGCAATATTACTGCTGTATAACACATTACGAGGCAGTAGCAGGATTTGTGAGGGATGTTTTACTAAATGTCCCATAATCAGAAATTCGTTTTTTACTGTAATGTGGGGAATTGCTAAATAGCCTTTTAGCTATTTCCTGCCTTACCAGAGAAAACCCCATTAACCAAGCTAGGAACAGCTGTCCGTGCAAACCAACACTGACCATTGCTATCAAATATTTTATACTGAATATAGGCAGATCTGACATCTGATGTCTAATAGTTGATTATACTGACCATTCTCATGTGGTTCTATCATTTCTAAACATTTATTTTTTCTGGGTATTTGTTGTATTTTTATAAAAATAATTTAAAATGATAACCTTTTATGGCCATATGGTAAATGCAAACAGGTTATTCATTATTAAAGGGTATATTTCCTATATTTTAAGATTTTTAATCTAAATATTTAATATGATCCCGAAAAAAAGAAAGAAAGAAAGAAAGAAAGAAAGACACTCTGTAAAAATATGACTATGATTTTTCAAAAGTATATGTTTTGTAATTATAATTCTAAGCATGTTGAAAGCTATTTTCAGATAGATTTAGTGGCTGTTGTGCCTGAGGGATGAACTGATAAAGGCTTTTCTCAAAGTGCCACATCAAAGCATTGAAACAAGGCTTCACAATGTTATATTATGTTTTGTTACTTTTAATGTGAACAGAGACACTGGCTTTATCTGTGACTGTACATTATATAAATAGCACAATATATTGCCTGTTGGGGGTTATTCACTAAAGACAAAGTTAACCAGAGTTGTAACCGTCTTAAATGATAGACTAAAGGCCTAGAAAGTGGGCTTGACCATTCCATGCTCCCCTACCTGGACACAGAAGACACTAGTCCTAAGCCTTGTTACCTGAAGTTAAGTGAGGAGATATACTTTGTGCAGGTAGAAGCCTGGATCCATTTGTGTGGAAGTCAAGAGAGAGTCACAAAATATAAGAAATAGAGTGAAGCATACACCCGATGCTGAGTAGTTACCTCAGGGGTGGGGAAGGCTCCTGCTACCTTCCTCGGGAGCCTCTGAGGCTCAGATGCTAAGCAGCAGCAAATTGTCTGTCCGGGATTCATCCAAGATTCATTCTAGTCTGTGTGGGTTCAGACACTGGCTACTGAAATAAATCTGGTCTTTACCTATTACACAATAACTGTTCAAATTAAATAATTAAATGAAACATCAGGTGAAACATCCTCAACTTTAATGGCAAGTCATATAGCTGACTCCCACAAACTATAGACCAGGTATCATATTTGACTAAAAACTGCATTGTAGGTAAGATGTATCATTATTTGAAAAAAAATAGAGGAAAAAGGGAAAACATAAATACATAATAAATATGGGATCTTAGCCAACTCAAACTAGAAATGCGTCTCTTCTGATTAATGTTGATCTCATTGGTAGTAAGGTGATTTTGCTGTTCTCACATTGCATATTGTGGTGTGATTAGGTGATATGCTTGTTTACTGTTTATGTGCGTTTTGGCTTAAAAGCCCTGCTGTTGTGTACTTAGTCAGGAGCATTGAATTGCTCTGCACATTTCTGTGCTTAATGAATGTTCTGAACTTCCCATCTTCAACCAAATTTAGTCCGAAGTATTAAATTGCAATATTGATTGACATCCCCAAGTTTCCATTGTTTCCAGTGTGTTAAAAATTCCCTGCATCTTACGACCATGTACATAAAAAACAATTAGGAAAAAAGGAATATATAGCCATATTAGCTCAAGATAAATTCTTTGGTTGATGTTGATGCCTTTTATAGGACCAATGTAGAAAAATATTGAAAATTACATAATCTTTCAGGACTGCAGATGTCTCTTTTTCATATGAAAGTTAAATTACCGGTATGTTATATTTAGGCTCTGTTTTATCTATAGTGTAAGTATCTTCTGATCAGACGTAAACGTACTTATAGCAGTATTCTAGCATGCATTTTAATGTAAACGGTCTCCACTTTGACTGCTCAACAACTCAAAGGTTAAAAAATCCCAGCGTTGATTATGTTTTTCGGCTTGCAACACCTCATTCCTGGTGCTGTCAGGTTGATGGGAGTCAAGCGGATTTGATTTGGAATGTGCAGTCAACTGAGCAGTATTAAGTTTTGTCCAACTTATGCACGTTATTTACTACAACTGACAACGTGCTTGGACTTCTGATGAATTAACCAATATATTTTAACTACTTTATTGAATTAAATAAATAAAATTATATCTTTCCTTTGAGCGTCATGTGTATAGAGTAAAAAGAGTTGGTGAATTTAACTGTACTGCCCCAGGATTTTGCATTTTGTTGTTGTTTATTACCGCTCGATTATAAGACAACCCTGATTATAAGATGACCCCCCCAAAATCTGAATAGTTTACATATGCCTTACAATGTCTTATACCCCCTATATGCCACTGTGCCCCATGATATGCCTTTTAACCCTCTAAATACCACTGTGCCCCATGATATGCCTTTTGACCCCCTATGTGCCACTCTGCCTCCAGAAATGCCTTATACCCCTATATGCCACTCTGGCATTTAGGGGATTAAAAGGCATATTATGGGGCAGAGTGGCATATAGGGAGGTATAAGGTATTGCAGGAGGCAGAGTGGCGTATAGAGGGTTAAAAGGCATTTCTGGAGGCAGAGTGGCATTCAGGGGGTTAAAAGGCATTTCATAGAGCACTCTGCCTAAAGAAATGACTTATGCTCCCTATTTAACACCCCCCCCAAAAAAAAACTTTCCGGTGCTTCTGATTCCCCGGTGTGTACTAGTCGGGGCAGCAGGTAGACGTCTACGCGATTCGTGTAGGCAACTTCCGCTGCAGCCGGAAGGATGTGCGGTTAGCAGCGGGGGTTGTCTGCGTCCATCACACATTTAGCAAGACTGGAAAAGATAAAACATAAGGAAAACATCCAAGCAAGAGTCAAGCGCAATTATATATATATATATATATATAATACAAGCTAAACAGACATTTAACCATACCTGGAAACTTCTTCACTCTGGCTACCTTGCGGGATGCTGCCCCCATTTAAAGGGCAAATGGGCTGGGAACAGGGAGTGTCAAGACCCCACTCCCATGACCCGGATGATTCGGGGTAAATAGTGGTGGAACTGGGGGGGGGGGCTGGAGAGACTCCCGTGATGGAGGGGTCTGTCACAACCTCTACTGGGGAGGATAAAACAAACCATATACATGATACATTAGGTAGTGCATTAATGGTTGAATTTTATATTACAGTATAATATCCACCCATAGCTGGATGAAGTAGCAAATTTTATTCAATGACCACACAAAGGGAAAGGAGCAGCAGGGAATGTATTTTCAGTTTATGATACATATTTGCTAGTGATGTAGCTACCACACTGGTTTTGTGTAATTCTGTTTACTATCTCATGGACATCTTACTATCAACATATTTTTGGATGACAGGTAAACGCCAACATATTTTTTTTAAATGTATTATATAGGCAAAATCTATGTTAGCAATTGTAAATGAGTTGATTGTACAGGAAACTCGCATTTAATTGTAAAGGATTGTTTGTTGTTACAACACACAGACATGATTCCATTTTACCTACATCCTCTTTTATTAGAGGTCCCCACCCTATATTAGTCGAAAGACAGCTTAATCCCCATTCTTGCTAGACATGTTAATACCAAGAGATGGTAGATGGAAAGCAGCCTGCTCACACAAGTAAAGCAGGTATAGTGTTGTTATGGTTAATGATGAAGTAGGTGGATTCTGACTTATTATTGTAATCTGTATGATCTGAAGATTGTACAATACTTTAATAGTGTCAATCGCAGTGTTTTCTTGGAATTGTCAACCGGTAGAACTTGCTTTTTTATGGGCTATATTTACAAACTCGAGCATTGATAGTTGCCCTTTTTTTCTCAAAGAAATTATTTGTTGGTTAAAAGTCCTGTGATCAAAGGAATTATACCTTCAAGACTTGAAGGTATTGACTTGTATTACGGAAACAAATAAAACCCCTCACACAAACGTTGTTTTGGAAATACATGGAATTCAGTGACCAATATACAATACCTATGATCCTAGGCAATACAGTTTTGCACATCCTAAATAGGCATTTAGTATAACTATTTTTAATATACCGTCTGTTATTTTTATATAAATTGGTAATTTATCTAGATAAGGTTTGCATGAACCTGCAACAATTCTAACAAAAGATCAGCCTCTAACTATTTAATCTTTGAAACTAAACAAAAAATAGCATAACTAATCATAAACTATAAAATGAGCGCAACCATTGTAGAGCACAAAAGGTTAACTGTGTTCTATTTTGTATTTGTAAAACATGTATATAAATTGTATACATATCCTTCTTCCTAAATAACCCAGGAGATTTTACTGGATTTTATAATGAAGTTCAAAAAGTCCCACCAGCAGCAACCGCTACTGAAATTTATCTAAAGCTCAATATTAAAAGTTGGGCAACACTAATCAGAGCAGGCCTATACTGGCCATCCATTACACCCAACGGCGCCAACCACATACCTTTACACTGATATAAGTATATTACTTAGTGCCGCTGTATCCTTATTTTTCTCCACATTGAGTCATGCCGAGCAAAACTGACCCTGAAGTTCTGTTAGTATTCTGCTGTCACCCCTTATTGCGAAAGACATATGGCACATCACTAAAGATATGCTTTATATATAAAAAAAAGTCAGTAGAAGACATTTTCAAGTGAATTGCAGGCCACTATCTGGGACTGGAAGAACAAAGGTTCCACCTTTCCAAGCTATTGTTTACAGTGAGGGCAGTAAAACTCTGGAGGAGTTGGACGCATTGGAAAGGGTGAGCATTCATCAGCACACTGTTTTAATAAATAGGGGATGATCCAGGGAGAACTCTTACTGGCTTCTGGAGCCATTAAGGAATGTTTTGCCCGCTGAGGAAAAATTGTCATGTGCTTAAGGAGTCTTTTGTCATCATTCGGATTAACTCAGGTTTGCCCAGCACTAGGCCTCTACCTTACGCTAATAAGCTTAAATATTTGCCTACGGTGTCCTAAAAAACATATTTTATTTTAAATTTGTTATGGGTCAATGAAACACCATACTAGTTCCTCAAATCAGCCCATAAGAGCTAGCGTGTGGCCACAATTAAATTTAACAGCCCCTGACTAGACTCTTTGCCTATCCAACAGCTGCAAGCAATACCTCTAGGCCAGGGGTGTCCAACCTGCGGCCCTCCAGCTGCTGCAGGACTACATCTCCCATGGTGCTCTTTCAGCTAAGGAGATGTAGTCCTTCAGCAGCTGGAGGGCCGCAGGTTGGACACCCCTGCTCTAGGTGATCTTATTACGTTAATGCTTTTGGTTTGTAGAATCAATTGTCACCTTTTGTGACAATAATTATTCTACAAATCACCATCAATCACAGGTTCCTAATCACTATACATTTAACGTGATGTGAGTTTCTTTGCTGAAATCCAACATAGCTGAAAATATTGAAATGTTATTTCATATCTATAAATATGACATTACTAATCAGATTACCGGTCAAATCTCCTTTAGCTCCTCTGGTGGAACAGACATTGCAAGCACCTGACTAAAATAGCCCTTAAATTATATATTGTGTGGATTTGATTTGTAGTTGGTTTCTACTGCTGTAATTTGTACACTGTACAAAAATCTTGAACATTAAGCTGAAAATATATAAAATTTATATAAAAAGTACACAAGATGCTGCTATGAGCTAGCACATTTTTTTAAACTTCTAGAGAAGAAGTAAATTAAAAGAAACTTGAGGTATATGCACGTTCCTAGTTATTTGAATAACTTAGAGGAATAGTGATTGATGCAGTAGAAGTTTGGCTATGAGTAACTCCAGATCCATAAACAGTTAACAAAAGTATGGCTAACATCAAGGTGAAGGAATCTCTAATCCCCTATGTCATTTGTGCTGCTAGTCAGTGTCCTGTGGGAAATACCTAGGCCAATTCATATTATGTGCCAGAAATTAAATCATAACAGTTAAATTTAAGATATCTTTAATACCTTCCAGATCTCTCTCTCTCTCTCTCTTTTTTATCAACATCTTCAAAAGATTAAGTTGCCAATTTCATTTTTAAGTTATCACGTGCCTGTACGTTCCAGAAAATGTTTTATATATCGTGATGGTTTAATCCACCAGCTAAGATGCTTTATGATTTGATGGTTGAAAGATCGTGTCCTGCGTTTACCTGGAAAAATATTTAATATGAAATGTTTATTATTACCAAAACATGGAGCTATTGCTCAAATCATTAAATGTATTTTAATTTAACATACGTACATAAAATGTTTTCTGGGGTAATAATAAACCTTTCTTATATTTAAATAACCAGAACAATGTAGATTTTTTTTTATATGCGTACTATACCCAAGGCGCCTCTATTCAACAATATTACATAATCAGTGTCTGTGTCACCATCTTCAAGAATCGCAATATTGCAATGTATGTTTATTCTAATTGATAAAACATGTCATCTTTTGAAGTGTATGTACCTGGAAGATGTCTCTAAAAACCTGGCCCATAAATAAGCCATAGTTCTTTTTGAGCTGCATGGTGTCTCCTAGTGTCATGCCACTATCTGCACACTTGGACCCTTCTGAAATAAGACAACTTGAAATATTGATCTAATTTTCCAGATCATTGATTATCAGTGGCCTATTTGCTGTTTTGGTTGTATTATCATTTAACCAATGGGTTTTTTTTGTTTGTTTTTGTGATTAAATGTATTTAGTAGCACATAAGATGATACGTTAGAACTAGTACAAGGTCCCTTTAAAATAGCAATATTTTCTGTTAGCAATTATGTCTGTAGTTTTTAGGTTTTGTAAGGAGACCAATGCATTCAAAGAAGCTGACCCTCATATATAAGTATTTATACGGAACAAGGGAGATTGCAAGGTTCCTTGAGCAGGGTCCATACCTGGTAACTCTCTGTATGCTCTGTTCTCTTACACAAATCTACTAGACAAACACCCTGACTCCTTGTCAGGGTATCAGAGCAGGGAAAGTCACTCAAAGTAACATATGATGGAAACAATGGCAGCCATGAGGTCTCCAGATAATGCATGTTTTTGTCTATGCTAACCTACATTTCTGTAGACGATACTGCATTTTACACTCAGCGAGAAAAGCATTTTTAAGGATCCTAGCTCACTGCAAATTTAGACAGTTAAATCAGTTAAAAACATTTTTCAAAGCTTTGAATTAGTAATGGACAGGTAAATTGCATACTAATCTATATATATAAACATTAGGCCTTAACCTTTTGTTGCATATATTTTTTGCCATGCGTTAACAAAATAGTCACAGCATGTGGCAGTTCTTCTTTAAGAGCCGAAAGACTGGATTTCTGACAACTTGATAGACCTGTAAATTAGCTATAATGCAACATTCGCCCCATTGCTTTATACTATTGACAATTTTTATGAAAATATACATATATAATATATATATATATATATATATATATATATATATATATAGCCTTGTCATGGTAGAATTTTCATTCACACTGGATAGGCATGGGCGTAGGAACCCCTAAAAATCTGGGGGGATAGCATTTTACTGGTAGGGTATACCTGACCATTTCACCAACAGGGACTTTATGACATCACATTATAAATACATAGACATTAATATGAAGTTGGTCCCCCTTTGCCGCTATAACGGCTTTCACTCATCTGGGAACGATTTCCACAAGATTTTGGAGAGTTTCTGTGGGGAATTTTTGCAGCCATGCCTTTATGGGCCTTGTTTTGTACACTGGGGCAGTCGTGATGGAATAGAAAAGGACCTTCCCCAAAACCGTTCCCACAAAGTTAGAAGCATAGTGCTGTCCAAAAAGGTATATCACCTTCACCTCATAAAACGTTCTACTGGATGAATGGGAGAAAATTCCCACAGAAACAGAAAAATCTTACAACCACAGATGGACCCCACTGGACACGGACACAGACACTACTATGATGTATTGAAGGAACCATCTAAGACTCCTAACACGTCATGCACACAGGAACATATCCACACACTTAAACACTTGAATAACACACACACGCACACACAATAATACACCCCAAAACATTCCCGCCCTAATATACCTAGACACATGCCCACCATAACACACCTGGAAACATACTAACATACCCATAAAAACAGATGTGCACAATAACAAACCCACAAACATACGCTATCACATCCAGACACGCAAACACATCCTTCACTTACTCTGCCTACCCCTAGATTAACTCGTGGTGCTTTGTATTAGTGATGCCCTAGACCAAGTAGCACCCCGAAATATTCTCTTGTGTCCGAATGCTGTGACATACAGTGACACACACACTCATTTTAACCAGAAATAGGCCTGGATTTAACCCTAGGTGCCCCTGAGTTAAACATGTGTTACAGGGAATCATAATCTTCCCTTTAAGTACGACATGCCTGCTCATACACACATATACACTATCCATACACACATATACACTATCCATACACACATATACACTATCCATACACACATATGCACTGCCCTTACGCATGCCTGCCCACCAAAAACACACATATACACTGCAATTGCCTGCACATACACACTTGCCAGTACTCACACATATGCACTACCCTTATACACGCCTGCCCAAACATACATAAACTGCTCACACACACACACGCCTCCCCATAAATATATACTGCCTTTGCACATACTTACAC
>VKOC01006874.1:0-35560 GCA_009364415.1 Spea multiplicata
AAAAAAAAAAAAAACCCTTATGCCCTGCGTTAATGCGACCGTAAAGGCCGCATAGGCCCAGTCAGTCCGGTCCTGACTGGGCCTATTTTAAGGTAGGGTCCTGGAGCTGCAGCTCCATCAACCCCTAAGTCAATCCGGCCCTGCTACGGCCCGGCCCGATGGCCAGTCCGGGCCTGGTCTTCAGTGTGCGTTCTAATAACAGTCTTCAGTGTTTGACCTCTGCTTGTTATTAGTTGAGCTTCTGGTTATTAGTTATGACTTCTGGTACCCCAATCTCAGCTTGTCTTCGACCTTGATTCTGATGCTCCTTGTGGTGCTGCCTGATATTGGCTTCTCCTACTATTTTATTGTCGAAACAATGAAGGGTTTTTTGGACTTTTTTTCCTATATATATATTAGATTTTCCATACTAAATGATGGTGATATGTGTTTTATCGGGATATTTATAGTTTCAAAAGAAATCCCTACTTGCGCTCAAAAATAACAATGTATCTTAATTGTGACTGAACATCCTTCAAAGCACAAGGAGTTTGCCAGAGATCTTTAAGAACCACTTGCCTTCTAGGGTAAAATAAAAAACAATTCTGGATCCAGCTAAAATGGAAGTATTTATTTTCGTCAAAACAGCAGCAAAACCAATATTCAACATAAACAAAATAAATCCTTGCTCCTCTGAGCACAAGTTTTCCCAAAATACTTACCCAAACAAAATAAAACCAGCAGCTTTCTTGGCTGGGATAAAATGGGGACTAAGGGACTAATTGCACCAAGCTGGTCCTTTTAACCCTTAAGGACCAGGCTGTTTTTTTTTATTTTTTGTAACCTTTGTGATCAAGGCTGTTTTTTAAAATCATATCATCTAATTCAATATGATTGAAAAAATTGAAAAAAAACCCACAAAACAACTAACTTTTATTTGAAAAATCAAAAATCTTTTACTCATCTAAAAAAACTAATGAAAAACCTGAGTTTTGAAAATTACCAAAGTTTTTTTTATGTGGTTTTGCTTTTTGTCTGCAAGTTATTGGGGAATAAGTTACAATAACGTATTTTGCTATTTCAAAACCATTTTTATCCCCCAATCTTGCCCCATGTTGCTATTCTTGAGTATCTTTGAAGCCGGCCAATGCAATTTACCCCATCAAACCATATATTTTTGAAAACTAGACACCCTAAGCTATTTCAAATGACCTTTTCCATGCACCAATTCTGCTACCACCCTTTGTCAAACTTTGTGGTAGTAACAGTAGTACAGCTCCTGGTATATGCCACTGTCAAACAACACCCCGATATGTGTTCAGCAACATCTCAGAGTAGAGTGTTACCAACTATGCATGAGTTTGTCAGGTTGTTTGGGAGGTAAAATGCCACATTTGGGAACTTGGGTAACTCTTTCCATGTCTGGATTTTTGGGAAGATACAGCGCTAATTTTAGCACTTTCTCATAATAATAAGCTTTATTTTTTTATTAATTTTGGATTTTTTTTACATTTTGCTGGAACTGGATTGTTCCACTGATGGGGACATCACTGCATAATTATTTTTAAATGTTACTTTATTTTTTAGCTATTTTACTTATTTTATTCAGTTTTTCAATTATTTTTTTAATATTTTACTAATCACATTGTGATTGGAAAGCCTGGCTCCATTGACTTGCATGACTGAATGTAGTACCTGTATTCAACCTGCAAGGGAAGCCAGAGTTTTCAGGAGGGTCTGGAGAGATCCTCTTGGAAATGTGTTTATTTTTTAAAGGACGCCGCCATCTTGCAAGTGGCAAAATCTCTCACAGTGACAGTTGTGACCGCTCTCTGAATCGATCACAGTGTGTCCTGGGGTAGGTGTTCAGTGCCGCTAAATGCCTCTCTAACCATTTTTGTTGATCGACTAATGGTGCTGATGTTGGTGTTGCTGAATACTACAGCAACACCGTTTAAGCAATTGTAAATCACTTTCTAAGCTTGTTTAATGCCATGACGTGCCAGTCACGTCATTGGTTGTTAACTGATTGTTTTTGTGTGAAGTACCTGGCCCGTCATTGGTCGTTAAACCCTCCTAAATAGACCAAGTGAGCTGTAATTAGTCACCTGTAAATCCTGGCCTGGATTTTGTAAGCCTTTTTAAACCACAGCCCACCCTGCTCTTCTAGATACTCCACCCCAGGGACCCATAACCCAATTTTCAAGTCTCACACTTGCTTATCTTTCCCTGGGGCTTCAATTTTATTTGTAAGGGTAAAGAAAATTAGCCAAAGTGGGTCGTATATACAGCCCATCCACTACTGTACCAGACTTTCTATCACATAATACATAGCAAAACATGAATATTGCTCTGGTCTTGTAGTGCAAACATTGCAAAATAACCTGACCTTGAAACCGTTAAGTTTACTTGGACCATTCTAGAAATAACGTTTACAAAGTTAAAAACTGTACTTGTCTTTTAAGAGCACCTCATTTGTTATTTATAACTTTCATGATATTCATTATGAATTCATGGAGAGTCGTCCCCCCCCCATGGGTTTATACCTCATGACTACAATGGATTTGTGGGCGGAATGCAGTCCCTGATAGTCATAGTGTAGTCATAGTGTACGCAGTGCAGTGCTTTGTGCCATTCAGCTGTATTCTTCACTCGGCACGACTACATAATTAATAAGATTGTCAAGGAAAGTATACAAGCACGCTATCAAAAAAAAAAAAAAAGTATACATGCATTAGCTGTTTCTGCCTAGAGGTTGATCCTGAAATATATATTTATCTTTATCTTTGCAGATATGTTTTTTTCCATGACGGCCATGACAAACAGTGCCACTTCAATCCGGTCTGCAAATGAATTGTCAGATGTAGATATGGAATCGTCTATCTACAGTGACTACAGTGTTACCCAACTTCAGAGCCCAGCTTTCACTCCTGGGGTGAGAAAACATCCCAAAAACCTGCTATTTTTTTAAATGCCATGTCCATCATCATCATGCAGGAATAGCATGAGGTTAATCATTAAATTGCATTAGTCATTTTTGCATTAAGAAATTTAAGCAATTTAACTGCATTTGTAATAACATTTTTCAATGTAATAAACTTAAACTTCCAGAGCAGACTTATAAATATTAACATAACATAATGATTCATTTTATACTAAAATGGTAACTATGTCTGGTACATAGTATAAATTAGGTACATAGGGCACCAATAATTAAGCTACTGTTCATTTAAAAAAAGATACATTTTTAAAAAAATGGTCTTTTTAACACCCTTGATTAATGTGAAATTGTCATGTTGTTCTCTTAAATTATATATGTATATTTAATACTGAAACTGTGTCTGTAGATACCCAAGAGTGATGCATATATTCCTCTTGTCCATTCATACAGTTGATACTGGGCAGCCCCAGGCGTTACAGGCACTCTCCATTCTCTGCCACGTTACCTCCCTTACAAAACCTTCACAAGATGCCAGGTGAGATCAACCCATTGTATTTATAAAACCACACAAACATACCAGTCCCATTGTGTCATCATAAGTTCCATGTTTTCTATTGGCTGCTTGAAATTGTATTGGACCTTGTTTATCATTCTGTGGTCCATGTACCCTGAGGGTACATTTGATTCAGAGGGTGCTCCAAAACATGTCTCATTTTCAAATCTGATGGTATTTAATCAAAGGTTATATTAGTAATGAAAAGTTTTGGATCTTGCGTTTTATTTTTTTAATCAAACATTTTGTAATTCTGTTCTCTCACAAAGGCAAATTCAGTAGTTTATGGCATTCCCCCCATTTAGTTGGTGGCAATTCACGCATTTACGTATTTCTAAGTTTAAAGAAACAATTAAGGTCTCTTATGTAAGTATTGTTAAATAGGTAAAGTGTATAATTGCAAAGTGCATTCCTGTTCTGTTGTTAGGTAAATCATGTGCGCCATCCTCGCTGGAGCCACTCAAACCTGAAATGTTGCTGAAGCTGACTCTTGGCGGGCTCACAGTCACTGTCCCTCATCTACTAGATCATACAAGAATTGTACCAGACATTTCCTATCCAGATGCTGTCAAGCACTTCTTCACTGAATTGAGATCCTTTCAGTATTCAGCCTTCAGCGGACGAGACTTCAGGCATCTTCGTGGCCATTTTGAGAAAGCGTGCCAGCTGAGCAATGTCAGGTAAAGGGCTTAGTCATTGGTAATTGATGCACTTATTCTATCCGCCCTTTGGCTTCTTTGGCCAGTGCCGTGGTGCTTAGGGTGAGGTAGGAGGCAACAATTGTATCTATTTAAATATTATATACACATACACTATTTGAACAAAAGCATTGGGAATTTCAAGTGGACCATTGCCACAGGTGTATAAAATACCCATGCAGTCTGCATTTACAAACATTTGAGAAAAAAATGGGTCGTTCCAAAGAGCTCAGTGAGTTCAAGTGTGGTGCTGTGATACAATGGCACCTTGGCAATACGTCAGTTCATGAAATTTCATCCATGCTAGATATTTCACAGTCGACTGTAAGTGGTATTATTGGAAACTGGAAGCATTGTGGAACAGTAGCAACAACGTAGCCAAGTCACAGAATGGGGTCACCTAGTGCTAAGGTGCATAAAGGTTGCCAACACTCAATTTGCTGATTATATAGTTAAAAAATTCCAAAGTTCCACTGGCATTAATATCAGCACAAAAATTGTGCAGCGGGAGCTTTGTGGAATGGGTTTCCATGACCGAGCAGCTGCATGGAAGCCTCACATCACGAAGTACAATGGGGTCACCGAGTACACCAAGCCTCACATCACCAAGTGTCGGATCTATAGCTGTAAAGCACGCCACCGCTGGAGTCTGAGCAGAGGAAATGTGTTCTGTGGAATGATGAATCACAGTTTTCTGTTAGGCAGTCTGATGGGCGAGTCTGAGTTTGACGGATGCCAGGAGACAGTTATCTGCTTGACTGCATTGTGCCAACTGTAAAGTTTAATGGATGATAATGGTATAGGGTTTGGGCCCCTTCCAGTGAAGGAAAATTGTAATGCATCAGCATACCAAGAGATTTTGGACAATGATATGCTTCCAACTTTGTGGGAACAGTTTGGAGAAGGCCTTTTTCTATTCCAGCATGACTACTGCATATGCAGGAAGCAAGGTCCACAAAGGCATGGTTGGATGAATTTGGTTTGGAAGAACCTGACTGGCCTGCACAGAGCCCTAACCTCCACCTTGTCAAACACCTTTGGAATGAACTGGAACAGAAATTGCAAGCCAAGCCTTCTCTTCCCACATCAGTGTTCTGTACAGATCACTTGAGTTCCTCTACACCAAGCTCTTCAAACCCTTGAAGAGGCTTTGTGTAGCTGTGTGTACAGGACCACAGTCTTTATAGAACAGGAAAGGGCCTTCCCCAAGCTGGAACCACAAAGTTGGATGCATACCATTCTATGTATACTGTAGCATTAACATTACTCTTCACTGGAAATAAGGTGCCAGCCCAAACCCTGAAAAACAGCCTTGCACTATAGTCCCTCTACCACCAAACTTTACAGATGGCACTAAGTATTCTGTTAGCCGGCATCAGCTAAACCGAGGTTTGTCCATCAAACTTCCAGATAAAGTGTGATTTATTATGCATACGTTTCCGCTATTCTGGAGCTCAGTGGTGGTGTGCATTACCACCACTGGACTCTGGAACAGTACAAACATGAGGATGATGCTTGGAGTTGTACATAGTGATCTTCTGCTCGTGTGCAGCTTCTCAGCAATAGAAGCCTGCTTTATGAAGTTTTCACACACAGTGCTCTTGTTGATGTTGCTTCCAGAGACAGTTTGGAACTGCAGAGGCCAGGAGATTTTTGTGTGCTACGTGTTTTAATGCTCAGTGACCCCCCCCCCTATGTGAATGTGTGCGGTCTACCAACTGTTGACCGTGCTGTTGTTGCTCCTAGACACTTCCACTTCATCATCATCATAGTGGACTGTGGCTGATCAAGCAGGCAGAAATTCCACAACCTGACTTGTGTTAATGGTGGCATCCTAAGACAATGCCAAGCTTAAAGTCACTGAGCTCTTCAGTATGACTTTTTCTACTGCTAATGTTTGTCTAAGAAGATGGCCATCTATATGCTTGATTGTATACACTTAGCAATTGGTGTGGCCAAAACACCTTAACTCAATAGTTAGAGAGGTATCCACATACATTTGGTCATATAGTGTACATTTTAAATACTAGCATGTGACCACAATGTACCTGATTTTTATTGGTTTATATTTGAGTAAACATAACAGGATATTTTAGATTTTTGCAAGTGAAAACAACAGCAAAAGCATTTAGCTGCTGACACACAAAATGGGCATAGTGGACATTAGTTTCTCCAATATCACTTTAGTTGTATTACTTGGCTTTAAATGTGATGGTGGCCTCCCATGTCTAATCTAGCAAAGACTGGCTTAGCTGCAGCCAGGATGCTTATACAAATAATGTGACTTCTTGATCTTCACTTGGTCCTATAAAACGGTTTGTGAGAGACTGGCTCCAGCCTAAACAGAGACATCACCTTATCATGGTCTTCTATAAAATATCTATGGTTCCGTTATCCTGCAGAGTTACAGCATTAGCTACTCAGATTGTGTGTGAGCAGAGATCTGGCCGAGGGATACAACAGACCGGTTTTGACATAAGCTTTGGGATGCTGGAGATTTTGGAATGTTTGCAGCAGGGAAAGGACACATCTAATAAAGCAATGGACCCGGAGTACACAAAGGTACGGGCATTAAGATATGTTAAACAGCTGATCACTGTTACTCATTGCAAAAGTTCATGATAAATCTGCACATTTTCCACTCTAACTGCAAAGCAAAAACAGATCTCGCTTTCCTGTATGTACCGCCAAATATAGATGATACTTTCCTAGAAATATAGGCATGTTAAAGCGGTGCTAACCCTTAAAACTGTTTCTAAAACCACAGTGACGCATATGTACAAAGGTAGACAAACTTTAGGAGCCATATGCAAATAACTTCTAAAATTTGGCGGCACCTAAGTTTCTATTTATAAAAGCATGTGTGTTTCAATATATGCAGTCAGTGTATGTATGTATGTGTGTGTGTGTGTATATGTGTATATATATATATATATATATATATAATGTGTGTGTGTGTGTACACAGATCAGCCATAACATTGTGACCACTGAACAATGGACTAGCGTAAAGATCTATCTGAGCGACTTTGACAAGGGCCAAATTGTGATGGCTAGACAACTGGGTCAGAGCAGGGTGGTCAATACCAAAAGTGGTTCAAGGAAGGAAAAGTAGTGAACCGGCGACAAGGTCATGGCCGGCCAATGCTCATTGATGCACGTACGGGGCGAAGGCTGGCCTGTGTGGTCAAATCCAGCATATGAGCTACCATTGCTCAGATTGCTGAAATAGTTAATGCTGGTTCTGATGGAAAGGTTTGAGAGCACACAGTGCATCGCAGTTTGTTGTGTATGGTTCTGCATAGCCACAGACCAGTCAGGGTGCCCATGCCTACCCCTGTCCACTGCCAAAAGCACCTACAATGAGCATGTGAGCATAAGAACTGGACCACTGATCAATGGAAGAAGTTTGCCAGGTGGGATGAATCACGTGGATGGCCCGGTACATGTGCGTCGCTTACCTGGAGAACACATGGCACATGGATACACTATGGAAAGAATATGCACCCTGCCACAAAGCAAAATTGGTTCAGGTTTGAGGAACACAACAACAAGTTTAATGTGTTGATTTGGCCTCCATATTCGTCAGATCTCAATCCAATCGAGCATCTGTGGGATTGCTGCCAAAAAAGTCCGATCCATGGAGGGCCCATCTTGCAACTTACAGGACTTAAAAGATCTGCTGCTAAAGTCTTGGTGCCAGATACCCAGCAAAGGTCTAGTGGGGTCCATGCCTTCATGGGTCAGGGCTGTTTTGGCTGCAACAGAGGGACCTACACAATATTAGGCAGGTGGTCATAATGTTATGGCAGATCAGGGTATATATATATAATATATCATGAACTGCTGTCTATTTCCTAGTGTATCAGGTATTCCCTTTTCATCACCGTCTGTACTTATTATCGGTTTGATTCTTCATTTCTCCATATAGCTGAAGTCTGACCTTTTAGGTTGGTTTACTGTACCTGCTATGAAACTAATTACGGTATTATTCTGCACCTAGCCTATACTGCTGGTCTTGATACATTTCTGTTGACTGTCATACTAAGGTGTGCGATAGTAGATTGTAAAATCAGTACACAATGCAGTGTGTCTTTTGACTGTTTGTGCTCTATTCCAGCTCATGGTTTTCCAAAGTCCAGTATCCTCTTCCCGTCCCTGCTGCCAGATACACTACAAACAGATTCACAGAACACCTTCCAGAGTGAGTTTCACACCTGCAAATTATACCTCCTTGTACACCCCTGATCTTTGCTTCACTCTTTCTTCATAGCTATTTTTGAGTGTTGGGTTCCTCTGTGTTTTATCTCTATTTCTCATTCAATCAGTTTTTCCTTTCACTTACGACTCACTGCTCTTTGCCTTCTATGGATCTTTACTTTTCTTCCTTCTTTACAGTCTGGTTTTAGACTTTTTATGTATTTTTCTCTTACCCCTTACTCCTTCCTTCTCTCTCTCTTTCTTAGAGCAGCCATAAGAAACAGGCTGTAAAAGTTAACTCTGACATCCTAGTGGAGTTGGAAGAATTTCATTGTGACCTTGACCTTGGTTTGATTGACCGGCTTGGATCCCTCTTCCAGGACAAATCTATGCAGGAGAAGCGACCTGCTGATCACCTTGACATGCACACGGTAACCAAACATAATGCAATATAAATGACCATTTCCCCCTCCTTAAATAGAATCCCCTTATTCACTTACTTCCCTCCCAGCTGCTTGTCTCACGGGCTGAACACATCTCCTGCTTGCCACTACCCAGATGCACAATGACTACAAGATTTTTGAACCGGTTACGAGGAGAGAGGAAGAAAGGGTTGCAGGGGTCGCTCTGGGCCCCCTTGAGGCACGACCCCTGTAGTTGCAATGGGTCTGAGAAAGTGTCCCCATTGATTTTAGTGGGATAACTTCCCTGCCACTAATTATTAAGTTTTCACTTAAAGTAGCAACCTAACTTATGCTTTGACATCAGAAGATGTAAGTCTTGAATTCATATGGTGGTAGGTTGTATATGAGCCTGATGCTTTAGGGAGTATTCATTGTACAAGACAAATGCAAGGTATAACTAATACTTCCTCACTTTCCGCCATGCAGATTTTTGTTAATCCTGCCCCTGAAGAAGATACCGACATTTGTGTGGTGGCTTCAAAAGCCCATATACATCTCCAGTTTCCTATACCAGACTTGAGGCCAAGCACAGAGCGCCGATCATGGACAGAAAAGGCTGTGAGACGGGAATGCCTGGAAATGGAGATAGCAGACATGAAGATTCATACCCAGAGGAAAACGGGGACAGAGGAACCCAGCAAGACGGAGATAACATTCGGTGACTTGCATGGTGAGATACAAGGACGCAGTCTGAAGAAGCTGGGAATCTATTCATCCCACTATTCAAATAGTTTAATAAAGCTACAAGTTGACCCCTTTAGTTGTATGGGAAACATTGAGAGAAATGAATAAAAGTAATTTCACTCTTAAAGCAACACATTGCATTTAGGCACTTCCCCATCTGAAAGGCATTTATATGGTCCAGCGTTTGCGCTAAAGGCAATACATTTTACAGCAAGACACACTAAATGAACCTATAGCCTGCTTAAAATTAGCAATGTCTACGTTTAAAAACCTATACCAGGAGGATCAACTATCTTAACTGCCACTAGTAGGCAGACATGCTTTGTAGTCAGACAGATAAGTTGAATACATGATTTGGGATATGCGAAAAAGTTTTGGTTATTTCTCATAACTGGCACATTTCTGAAAAAATCAGGCGGAAGATATTTAAGGGGGGCTCCCACCACATTTTTTATATTACTAGTACCAGATTCCAAATACGTTTTCAAAAGTATTGTAGTGTTTTCTTTTTTAACCCCCCCATAATAAAATATTTACATACAGCTACATATTAGTTGTTTGTATGTGTTCTAGCTCTCTTATTTTACCCAATCAACTAGTCAAACACCCTGGCTCCTTATACTGCCTATGGTAGGCAAAAGAATGCCTCAGTTTCAATAACCCTACCTGAGACTCTCTGCTGGAACAGACTTCACTAGGTTAAATATGCTATTGTTTATGCTTTAGAAATCTACCTTCTGTACTTCCTGCATTGTTTTTTTGTTTGTTTTTTTATTTGTGTGTATTGCCTGTGCATGGCTTGCATTCTTGCCATTGGCTGCTGCTACTCCCATTGACTTTAATGAGGATGCGCAGGGAGCATACTAAGATACACTGCTTTAAGTTGATGAGGAAATAAGACAGAAGTCTCCTTTTGTAAAAAAAAAGCCCAATTATTAAGAAAGTATGCACCAACTTGCATACAGTAATGCAGTCCATGCAAACTGGACTTGTTTTTTTTTTTCTTCTTTTCTTTCTAACAATTGGGGAAAATCTGAAGGGAAATTCACAAACCTAAAGTAACAAAAAGTACAAATGGTGGCTGCCATGTTATACTCGTAAGGTAGATTTCCAAAATATAAACATGGTTTGTTTTAAGCTTTTCACACTGTTTCATGGATAGATTTAATGTACAAAATTGTAAATTAAGGATTTAGAAAATGACAGAAGTACATTAAAGGCACGGTAATTGTTTGCAACATTACTGAACATTGCTTTTCTCATACCATCTAAATTGTAAGAATTGGTGAAGGCTACAGGGAGATATGTAAATCCCTTTCAAAAGAGTGCCTTTGTTGAACAGAAGGTTAGCATGTGTGTTCTCCAGTGATACCTTGTCTCAGCAGGTTGAAATAAATGTGTTAGGGCTTGGTGTATTATGTAGCATGCAGGGCTTAATATCGTGTAATGTCTGTAGGTGTCTTCACTGATGGTGAGAAACATATCCCTTGTGTCAAAATCAGTAAAGGCACAGATCCGTTGGCAAAAGCTGGAGGAAAGAAGTACACACTTGCCACGTAAGTACTGACTATTGTCCAATGGTTTGTATTTGTGCACTGTGCAAATACAGCGAACCCGCTCAGTGTATAACCATGTAGAAAATATTTAGTTAACCTTGCTCTTCCAACTGTCTACTAATGTTTAGTTGCTTGGGATACTAGAGAGAACATTTATTTTTTCCTGGGCACAATCTATCAATGCCTATTTTTGTGTCGTGTGACAAGTGTTCCTGGCAAAAAAAGTATGAATGAGGGAAAGTTTTACATAGTTAGAGAATTATTTCTAGAAGAGGTTTTGGCATTCAGCAGAACACGGGATGGTGTTTCTAATTCTATATTTAGTTTAAAACCAAAAAAAACCCTGAAGACACTGTGTGCAGATGTAGAAATCTGTAATATTTTGTGTAGCTTGTGAGTAGGGCCCTCTACCTCTTGTATCTGTTTGTATTTTGTCTTTCAGTTCTGATGCCTTGCATATAGGTATTGTAAGACACGCTGAATAAATTGCTGGCACTATATAAATAAAAACCAATAAGAATACTAATCTAGACAATCGGTTCAGTTTTTTTTTATTAAAAACACGCAGTGGCTAAGCTGAGCTAAAAGTAGTAAGTGCCGGACGCATAGGTAAATCTCTGGTGGCCTGGGGCCAGACTTTAACCCTAAAGCCGCTGTCATTATGTATTTTATTTCCTTTTTAGTTTTATGTTTTAGTAGAAGCAGGGTAACCCCTTTTCAGCAATTAGAATTTTGGACCCTTTCCCCAACTGCTCTATCTTTAGACCTGGCCTCGGCAGTTCTTGTCAGCCCATTCAGCCCATGGAGATATGTTTTTAATTTTTTTTTCTGATTTACCTTACTTAACTCACATGGAGAACCATCTAGTGACCACATGGAGATCTATTTTTGCCTATTTTAGAGCTGTTATACCTCTTCTCTGCAACTTCTCTGTACCAGGAGAATTAAGAGTTGCTCACAGATCACTCCTGCCAGCAGCCTTTCGGCACTTTATGAATACTTGCCGGAACCTGAGGATGAAGCTTCAAATCTACAAACCATAGTGCTAGACAGACATGTTGGACAATCCCCTGACTAATTTTTCAAGCTACATTTTCCTGCTTTAAACAGAACAACATGGCTCCCTACCCTTTTCTTCCATGGCAGCCATCTTCATACTCTACAAACATCAGTTCACCAGGGCTCTGAAAGTGGCTCTTCCCACTCCACGCTGCTGTAGGCCGATCCCAACAGGCCACTCCTTTACCTCTTATGTTCAAAAGTAAGCTGTGAACACCAGCAGAAAACAATTGTTCCTTCATATTAACCTTGAAAAGGTTTATGCAGCCATTTCGATGTCTCTGGGGGCACTAAGCCACTGTCAAAGCTGTATTGATGTAACAGAGAATATCTGTGATTAATATAAGAAGCCATAAAGGTCCCTTGAACAACATCCAAGGAGTTCCAAGCCTCTCTCTCAAAAGTGGTACTTTTTGGGCTCTAACATTTCAAATTAAGAACGTCATATCAACAGTGACATGGTGCATGGTTGTGACAGTGCCGTGGTTTGGGGTTACTTTTTCAACATCAGGATGCAAACAGTGTGTCGTTGTTGAAGGACTTATGAATTTTGGTTTAGCAGAAAATTGTACTGGAGTGTGTCTGGCCACATGTCTATCAGAATTTTTTTGTTTTACTCCATGAGGGAGATACCTGTAAATACTTATTTGCTAAAAAGCAATCTAACCTATATTTAAAGGCATGTATCAAATTTGATAACACTGGGCGTGTGGGTAGTGAATTCTACATTGTTAATTGTTCTAACTGTGCTTTGTACACTTTGAACTCTTTGTACAGTTAAGGCGCAGATCATCAGCTGGTATTGTCCCATGTAATTTTAAAATAATATCATATCCCCTTAATGATAACTTTTTTCTAACGCAAATTCAACTCCTTTAGCCTTTCTTTATAACTAAGGAGTTCTGTTCCTCTTATTAACTTTGTAGCCCATAATGCATGTTCAACATGGGTTCTTACCACTGACTGATAGAGAGGCAAAATTATCAATATCTCTCTTTATACATGCCAATATCTTATAGGCCCTTGCAACAGCTGCCTGACATTAAACAATGCTGCTAAGTTTATTGTCTACAATTATCCCCAAGTCCTTTTCATCTAATGATTTTCCTAACACAACCACATTTAAGGTATAGTTTACAAATGTATTTTCCCAAAATGCAGAACTATGCGTGACATTAACAGAATAAGTTCTATACGTATACTTGTTATGTATATATGTATACTTCTGTGTTTATATGGATACATATGCTTATACTGTTATTTGAACCCTGTTCTTCATCTTCTTCCTCACTCAGCATTTCAATAACCCTCCAACCCCAAAACAAAGCCTCTCCTTGGGACTATGATCAGGAAAAAATGGATGATCCAGATCTTCCATCTGTTGAAAGCCCATGTGAGCTGAAACAACCAGAGCCTTCACCATTTTCATCTAAGAGAACAATGTATGAAACAGAGGAGGTAAGTTTGCAGAAAGAAAGGTTTGATATGTGTCAGGGAAATTGTAGTCGCTTCCTGTATCTACCCTTTTACTTTTTATCATTTTTTATCCTTTCCAATAATCCCTCTGCTTATTTTTTGCTTATCGTGTTTTTTTTTTTTATGTCTTTCAGATGGTTATCCCTGCTGACCCAGAAGAAATGGCAGATTTTCAGCAGGTTACTTTGACTTCATCTCAGTACACACTTGAGATCACTCTGCCCAGAGTTCACATCTTCCTTCCCAGCAAGGACATGTATGAGAATCTTTATAACAGGTACTTTTTCTTCTTTTCCTGCCCTCTCATTTTTTCTTGCCTCTTTTTTCCAAACCGTAAAACCCTTCTGTTTGTTTCCAGGCTGTGCAATGACCTACTGATGTGGGAACCAGTGTCTATGTGTGATCCATCTCTGGCTGAGTCTCTGCTCCCCACCGAACAGCTTCACACTCCCAGTTATAAGCCCGATATGTTCCGTATGTGCAAGTCTGCATTCAAGCTAGGTAAGTTTAGGGTCTGTCCCCCACCAGCACACCAGTCTCTCTGTTCAGGTCACCATCTCTTCCTTCTGTTGTTGTTGTTGTTATTTTTTATTTATATAGTGTCAATGATTTACATAGCACTTGCAATACATACATTCAAAGGGTATGACAAAACTAGAATGGACAAACCAATACATTAGGAAAAGAGGGCCCTGCTCGTAAGCTTACAATCTGGAGGCTTTTGTTATGCCAGAATTAATTTTGTGGGAACAAATATGGTTCTTATATCTGCCATGAAGCCATGTGCTTCACACATTTAGGAACATTGGTATAAAAAGGCATTTATTCACACAAGTTGCACAACAAAATGTCACTCTTGGCAACAGTTTCCCACTAGTGATGCAAAATCTATTGTCAATGTGAAGTTTCCTGTAAGAGAATATAATCTGTTAAGTGATCACTGAAATTCGGTGACATATTTAGGCCTCACAATGTATAATAAATGTTTAAGGAACTCTGCCACTCTATGTCTACCCTTGTCTGTCAGTTGTTCAAGTATAGGTGAGTTACTGAGACTGGCTTGTGTAAAATCTGAAAAGCTATTTGAGTAAAGTTACTGTAGATGGGGCTGTTTTATTAGGATTTACATTCCATGAACTTTTGCCTGGATGCCTCCATTTAGTTACTCAAATAGACACGTTCGAGCAGACATGTCTCCAAGCTTGGTTGATCTGTTATCTTGCTGTCAGAAAAAAGTTAAAGGTTGTTCAGAGTGCTAAGCATGTATTTTCTTTGTTAGTGGAAAGAAAATGGGAAAGGAAGGTTATGCAAGTCAGACGGGTTTAGCTATGCATTGTCCTCGGGGGTTGTCTACCCTTTTAGGTGTCTCAGGTGCTCACCGCGGCAAGGTATACACACTAAACCCATGGGATTTGTGTCACAGTACTTGAATTTATCTTAGAACACCATCATTAGTTCAGATTAATTACTTATTCTGTGGAGCACTAAAATTACCTTTTTATTAAGGACCTAACTTTTGGACTATTTTATATTGCTCCGTAGAGATTAGCCCCTTTTATAATCCCAGCATTTTCTTGTCCACGCTAAGAAAATATTTTTAGCTGGAATTGGGGGGAAACTGCAAAAAATGATATATCAAAAGCAGTTGTCACCCTTTGATGACTTGCCAAACTAGTATGCAGTGTATAAAAAGAAACTTGTTTTTTTTTTTGCTTTCTTAATTGAGTGGATTGTTTCTTTCAAGTGCAATTTCACATTAAGTATGTTAAGTATGTTAAGTATGAGGTAAGATGTTAAGGATTTGTTATATGATTATATACTTGCATATTCCTTCTTAGTATTAGGTTTATTTATTAAGTAGCTTTCAGTCAATTTAAAAAGTAGTGGACAACGTTATTTTGAAACCAATATAATATACACTATATGGATAAAATTATTGGGACATTTTTAGAATTATAGAATTCAAGTGTTACAGTGCTGAACTGCTTAGGTGATGTGTCCTTGAATCCAATAACACTGTGTAGCGAGAGAACCACATTTAGAAATAGAAGGTGGTATCCTGCTCTTCCCACTGGATCCCCAACTTAGATTAGAAAATGGTGCTGCTGAGTTTAGGTCACCATACAATTTTATGTTTTTTTTTTCTAGTTATTGCATGTTACTTGCCAAAAAGTAAATATCAGGTGTGACAAAGTAATTTATGTATCTGTGAATGAGTAATGTGTTTCTTCTGTAGCACAATTTTAGGTGCTATATGAATGGCACGCCTTCAGATTATCTCCGCAAAACCAGCTATTGTGCTAGAATGAGACATTTCAACGTGTATTTAATTCTGTTTTATCATCTATTGTTTTAGTGTACTTATGTCTTCTATAATGAGTAAACTTCCGGTTTCAGAATTTAACTTCTGAATTGCAGAGATTTGTTGGGTGAAAGCACAGTTGCAAGTGCTTTTTCTGCTGCATAAAAAATAGTAGTTGTATAAACGTCTTCTATGACTTTATTGTGTACTTCACAATATTGGCCAAAACCTGCAGTTTTCCATGTCCTTTTGTGCTACTAACCCTTGAAACTGGCAAACCAATCCCTTTTTATATTAGTATCTGTTAAAACGCTGCTATTTATCTGAGCTCAACTCCAATTCATTTCCTGATTTTGTTAGCTGGTGTGTAAAATATGTCAAACCAATCATACTTCCGTACCAGTAAGTATGCTGTACGTGCATCTCTTCATATGACTGTTTAGATATTGGAAACGGTAAGCAATCTCACATTTGGATTGCATGTATTACTGCAAACAGACTTAGTGTCTGTGAGAAGCAGAATCTCTATTTGGTTAATTGACTCTTCCTCGAGCTTCCAAAACCTAAGCAAAATCATATAAAGGTAACCCTTGTGGCAAACTGTGTGACCTTAACTATACATTTTCATATTCATGTGCTTGTGGTGGCAAGGGTATGATAAAAGAAAAAAGGGGCAATGGCTCATAGGCCTGTCATTTTAAGGATTAAAAACAATACAGTGTTACCTTATTGCTAACAACCTGTATATATCCAATGCTAGACTCGGACTCTGAAGATGAAGACTCTCATTTCTACTCTGTGGATGAAGCTGCAAGGCTTAAGAAAGGAACACTGGGAGGCCACAGCTTCTTTTCTGCTTCAGTCACCATTTTACAGGGACGTATCACAGCCTGGGCTGAAACCAAGGTTAAGAAATATTACTGTATCGCTATTGTACATATTTTACAGTCTCTTATCTGAACTTTAGTGTGGTTTGAATCTCCAATTTCATCTTCTCCACACTTTATTGTCTTAACCTCTTAACAACAAATGATGTGCCTGGCAAGTCTTGGTATTAAATAAGCTTAAAAACGATCTAAGATAGATTTCTTCGATAAACGATGTTGCTGAAATGCCTTGATGTGTTCAACAACAGCAAAATCTGCATCAGGGTCCCCGCCATATATCATATATGTATGCTTCATTTAAAAGAGCTTAGGAGGCAATCAGTGATCACACTCTTAAGCTTAAATGGTGTCACTGAAATGCCCCGAAAGTGTCACACTGAAAACCCACTCCAGAGCGCACTCTATATTGGCCAGGTGTCCCAAATAGGACATGAGTGAAGACTGACCAGATGTCAAAATGAAAAGAAAAAATGCCAAATGTAGCCTTTTAGCCCCAAAAAACTCGAGAAACCCATGCATGGGTGGATGTTGCTAAACACATATTAGGGGTTGTTTGGACCGCTATAAATTCATACCTAAAGTACAATGTGTGTGGGAAAAAAACACAGACAAAATCACTACAACAAACTCTGACAAAGGCTGCTGGTAGAATTAGTGCATGGAAGTAGTTAAAATATCACCATCTGAAATAGCCTGAGGTATCTAGTTTTTTCACAAGTATATGGTTTGATCAGATAAATTGAACTAGTCGGCTTCAAAGATGTCCCAAATAAGGCATGGGGACAGAAGGACCAGATGTCCAAGTTGAAAAATGCGCACTTCCCTAATGTGACGTTTTACCTCTCAAACAACCAGACAACCCATGCTTGCTATCGCTGTACTCGAGATGTTGCTGAACGCATATTGGGGTATTTGACAGCAACAAATAACAGGAACTCTAAATTTGTGTAAAAACAAAAAAATACAACTACAAACTTTGGCAAAGACTAGTGGTAGAATTAGTGCATGGAAAATGTAAAAATATCACTATTAGAAGTACACTGGGATATCTATTTTTCAAACATAAACACCGTTTGTAAATTGAAAGATGTCCCAAATAGGGCACAGGGACATGATTACCATATTTTGAAAAATGGTTTTGAAATCGGAAAATGCTATAGCATAGTCAAAATTTCTTAACTCAGGACAAATAGTAGAATCTAGCTAGCAGGTCTTTTCATTAGCTTTTGTAATTAAAGTGAGAAAAAGTGGGTGTTTTCTTAAATTTTTCACTTGATTTAACTTTTTTTAAAGAAAATGTATGTAAGATCAATAAGAAGAATGGTATTTGAAGAAAGCCCTTCTTGTTCTGAAACGTTTGAACCATTCGTCTGTGTATCCAGCAGGAAGAGGACTGCAAAGTGTGAGAAGGCATTTAGCCAGTCTGCCCAGGCACCAGTCCCAGCCTGATTACTCTTTATCTCCTATTTCCTTTTTGTCCTGTTTCACCAGCTACCTACTATGTTTGTTAACCCATATTCTTCTTATTTCCCCACATTTTCCCTGCTATTTCTCCTTGTAGGGAGAAGGAGGTAAGAGGTTGGATGACCACCATGGTGAGGTAGTTCTAGATGTAGAAAATGGACGGATCTTCACTGTATCCAAGTACAAAGGGAAAGAGGACCTCAGCTACCTGTGTATAGAATCGGACAATGTGTCTCTGTATCACAAAGGTATGCACAAGCACACCCAAAATGTAGTTTTCCATAATAGCAACCAGCATTTTCTTAACCCTCACTTTTTGCTGTCTTTTGTAGCTGCTGTGGAAGATTACTTACCGCCTGTGAGCCTTGAACTGCCCACATTTATGCCCCCTAAAAACTTGGACCCTACTATTTATCCCTCTGAGGAGGGCGTGTTGGCCCAGTTGTCAGGAATCCGCAAAGATAGAAATTCAAAGATGCTGTCCTTGGCTGTCCGAATTGACCTTAATCTTGTGAAAAATGTTAAGGTATGTTTTTTTTAATTTATTTGTTTTTTTTTTAATTATTATTTCTGTCTTTAGACACTGGTCTAAATCGAATGTAGGCGTCATCCAGTTCTATCATCATACAACCCAGATCAGATTCCCCCCCAATATAAAGAACCTATGTATAAAAGATAGATGTTAGTATACATACTGTGGAAAAGTTTTAGGCAGGTGTGAAATTGTATAGAAACAAGAGGGGATATAGATGCCTTATCTTAAATAAAACTCTAGTATTTACCCAGAAAACAACACAGTGAAAGTAAAACAAAAGTGATATAAAATAAATTAATGTGTGACCCGATATAACCACAAATCTCCCATTAAGATTTCACTTGCATGTACTAGAGCCACTCAAATACCGGGTCTAGTATATAAGAACACTGCAAGACCTCAGTCCTTACCATCCAGTAGACTTCTCAGTGTAGAACCAAGTAATGGCGCGGAGGTAATAACTGTCAAAAAAGGGTTTTCAAGAGAAACAGATGTAGTGTGATATTTTAAAAAATATACAATTTATTGGCCCCCAAAAGTTAGGCTTACTTTAACACAATGTTAATGTATTTAGGCATTTAGCCGGGGTGTGTGTGTGGAATAAGGCACAGAATTATGACCACAATTACTATATGTGGTATTAAATTATAAACCGATATAATTAATTTAAGTAGCATGCAAATCAGTCTTGAAAATCCTCTGTAAATCACAATCTTGTATAGAATTTTAATGACAAAATTATCTCTTCGCTAGTGTGATAACTTAATTACTCAGTAATATGTGCAAACAATATCATAGAAATCATAGAAATCCCCAAATCCCTAAAAGTGTGAAGCCCTTAAATCTGAAAATACAGCCATTAAAACATGGAATAGGTTAAAACTTTGTACTTTCGTGAGAGAAAAAATAAAGCCATATTTGTTTTATCCTAGAGGAATGTACAAAAACAAGATGTGCTCTTTAAGACATAATAAAATGTTTAGATAACGTTTTATAGATTTCAGCAGTTAACTCTTTTGACTTTGTTTTACATCAGTTTAGGTGAGTCAGTTGCATCCTCACTTGATGTACCTGTGGGGAATTCATGCACTAAACAAAATACTAACTGCTCTCATGGCCTTTTTTAATGTTTAGTACATTAAGTACATTACACAAAAGTTTACAGAAACTTTTTTAAATGTTTTTTTTTTTAAGTCTTTTTGCTAACATGAAATGACGCTTTAGTTTTAAATATATATAATTTGATAAGTTTGAAAACTGAAATTTTAGATATGTGTATCAAGATGTAGATTCCTCTTACACCCTCAGTTTTTTCTAGCTCCTCATTCTCCTGTAAACATAACCCCCTCCTGCTCATAAGAAGCTCTCTGTTTTTGTCCTCCTGTTTCCTGCTTGGAGGCATGTTGGGATATGTATGTTGAGAATTTTAGTTATCTTCAGTATTGATTTGGGACTATTTCCCCATCCTGGCAGCTGGTCTCGTGAGGATTTATGCAGCCTTTGTCTGACCTTCTTGGACCTGGACAATGCAGCTTTGTGAATCTCCCAACTATAAACCAGTCTTAATTTAATTTTACTTTTTCTTATGTTGGATACACCAAGTACAGACTCTTTCCTTTACCACGGGGTAGAAACACAGTTCTTCTGGATCAATATTCAAGATCTCCTATGTACACATCTTCCTGGTCTTCTCCTAGGATGGGTTTGAGCTTTCTTACTTACCAATATAGAGAGGATGGGGGATGCACATCCAGTCCTTTTTTTTAGATCCAAATGGGGAGAGGGCCAACTGTTGTTCAGGATAGAGTCCCTACAGTCCATGTTATCAAGCATTTAGGGCGTCACTGGACCTAAAGGCAGTTTGCCTTGCATCCTTTTTTATGCACTCCTGATATAAGTTGTTATCGTTACCTGGTTCATCACAAAAGGCGTGCGGCAGCTTTGCTTCTCCTCCTGCACCAGCATAGCATCTCTGTGGTAGCATATTTATAGGATCATCATGACCTGTCCCAGATTGTTCCTCCGTCACTCCAGTTCTGGGAATCCTATCCAGGATGTCATGCATTTCTTTCTTTCAAAAGATAGCTGGAATAAGAGACACCAGTCAGCATCACTGAAGGTCTGTCTATCCCTCTTGTCAGTACAGTTGTATGTATCATTCATCAGTGTGAGAGAAGGCATGCAGGAACTCTTCCAGAGTTATCTAGTAATGAGGCAGTTGTGGTTGTACCTGGATTGTCCACCATTTTCATTCTTGGAGAAGACAGATGGGAAGCAACCTTTTCAATGTCTACCGGATGTGTAATTCTGTGTCACCAGAACTGTGGGTCTTGGTCCTACCATACGGTTCTGCACAAGGTGGTCAAATGGAAGCCATTTTTTCATCTTGATGTTGTAAGAGCACGTTTCTAACAATACAGAAAGGGGAGCACACCCTTAAAAGCAAAGATATTCAGATTCATGGCTGCTGCTTAAATGAGCAATATGTACATAAAACACAGCAAAAGATCAGCACACACCCAGCAAATACTATTTAAAAGCACATATCTAAGGCATAAATAGTATAGAATATAGGATTCCATCACACCATATATTTCTTAGCCCGCCAATTTTGACAAGTCCTGTCTAATTTCACATGGCTATATTACTAATGAGCTGAATCCTTGCCACTACACTGCCTTTTAACCCAAAACCCACTGAGACTCTCAAAAAATGTAAAGTCTTCTCTGGACATGTTTCTACCTTACTTGTTTTGCCAGTTCTGTAGGGCAGATCACCTACTTAAACCTGTCGAGGCAAGGCAGCTTAGGAGAGGACCATCAATCACTGGTTGGTGTCAGTCTCATTTAGTTTAAAAAACAAACCCATGTGGGCCCATTTATTTCTGAATGATGTGTTCTGGGCAACCAGGATAGCTGTCCAGTCCCTGTATTTTGTGGGACTGCTACTTGAGTTCCTTGCACCCTTTCCCTGTGTCCTTTTATATTTATATAATAAAGGTGGAGGCTCATTTTGGCTTTAATATCTACCCTTCTGTAAGGAAGACACTCTTGGTATATCACACTGGTGCTGCACTGACTAGGTCCTTTTGTAGGCCCATAGTCAATGTATAAAGACCCACCCTCCCTCCTTATTATGGATTATGATGTCCAACCACCTATCTCCTGCATTTGTTTGTCTCATTTTGGATCTTTTCAATGTCAACAAAACTTTCTGTGAGAATGCAGAAGTTATATTCACTGAGTAGAATGGAACAAGAAATGTAATATGGGATTTAATGTGATGCTACAGTGATATCATGTGAAGCTTGTTCTTCTACTGGATCCAGAGTTTTTAAGTATAGAGTGCACATAACAAATGATCATTTTCTGTGAATGTTATATTGATGATTGGTGTTAAATGTTATGTCTGTTATGTCTAGTTTTAGTTTAATGTATCTTTTCATGCACCATCAGCTACCCATTTGTTGTGGTTCAGAGAGAACAAAAATAATATAAACAGCTTAGATACATACAGAGTGCTATTCTAATTTCTGCAAAATTTAATATAGACATTTTTTATTTATTACATATGCCTAAAATACTGACCACAAGGTCGGCTAATTAAAAAAAATATAGATCTAGGTGACAAATTATAATGACTTGTGTAAAATGTGTAACTGTGATTAATATAAATCAATATTTTTAACATGTACTAGACAGTCACACCAATCTTATTATGCTTTGCTAGCCATAACATGGAGACATGATTTTTTTGTCATAATTATTTCAGGAATTCCTAGTTGCCTTGAGGTTAGATGGTGCCACCCTTCGTCATCACATGGCATTGCCCAACCAAAGCTGGCACAGTCAAGTAAGTGGCTTACTTATATATTCTTTTAAATATACATATTTATTTCCACATTGCTTCAATGCTTCACTTTTATCATATTAATCATACATTTGTAACAAGATATGGTCCTTTTACTAGTGAAGGGAAGTGTTCCGCACATGTTCATAGTTTATCGTGTCCTACTTAACTGTGAAAGATGGATTGGTGCCATTAGATAGTGAAAGATTAAACACAGGGTCACTATGCATGTGCAACTAGATGCATCCAGGTCCTTAAGCACTTGATCCTCGGGATGCGGAATTCCTGATAATGCATGATTTCCCTCTATTTCGTGGCATTTTGTGCATGTTTTGGTTAGTTGGACCAAATTCAGCTTTCTGCATCACCCATTGAACAAAACATGTTTATGGACAGTTTTATTATTATCGGTAAGTACCCTGAGCCTAAAATTTCAAGCTGATCGTGTAAAATGTCATGTTTCACCCCAGACCTTGTTATACAACTGGTATATAATCTGTTATTCACATTCAGTGACAAGTCCAGAAATTCCATCTAAAGCAAACACACCACCAAGCCTGTTTATGTTATTTATTATTTGAATACTTTGATTCGATTTTAAATATGGTGCATTTATTTTTACCTTTGACAATTTGAAGACTCTGGAATTTCTTCTTCTCCAACACACTATGTTTGTCAGGCAACTAGTAGGCTAATATTACCATAATTCTTGTTGGTTATCGCTTTGGTTACAGTTGTTATCTGCCTTGTTTCTTTTAACCATTTTATATCCACGTTTCAAACACCTCAACAAAGCAAGCTACCACAAAAGGACTTGTTTTAAATGGTGTAGCTAGGTGAATATTATACGTAGGACTTTTTCGGGGGCTTTATAACCATATGTTACCATATATGCAACTGTATATGTTACAACGCAGTACATTATGCACATATACAAAATTGTAAACACTTTTGCGGCAGCTTTAAACATTTTAGTGTTATCTTCATTGTCCCTGATTTTATGATAACCTCATACACAAGAAATATCCCAAAAAGGCTAGCAAAGAGCGATATTAAATCTCTAAGAAAGACCGTTGCTTGTTAGACGTTATAATTAGTAGTCCATTCAAATTTGTCTAAAAAAAGGAGGAAGAGCTCCGATGCAACATAGTGAAAACAATCTCCTTTTTTCGGAGTTCTGCTTCTTCTCTTGCCTTGGACACAAATTCACTGAGAAAGAAAAGCTTTTCTGCACCTCCGCAAATCTGGCTGCGTTATTCTGGCTTCTTGGAGTACTTCCGCAAAAGGCTGGAGCCACAACGCACACCACCAGGATAGCCTCTCCCCCGGTCCTCCAATTGAAGGGGAGAGGATGTGTGCAGAGGATCTGCCCTTTTCTGAAAAGTGCTCTTGGAGGCCTGGATAACAGAGATGATACCAGAGAGAAGCGGATGAAGAAAGAAGAACAAGAAGAGGCAAGAGTAGAAGCCCGGCTGTGGAAAAGGAGACGGGTACATGGAAGCAGCAGGCCGAGGCGGTAGGGAGACACTGAGGAGAATGTGAGAGAGCGTGAGTGACCACACTCTGTCTGAACCGAAAGGGCAGGAAACAAAATGTATTGTCCAAAAACAATGCCCAAATGATTGATTCACAAGTCTTATAATTCGTCATTATCCATTTTATTTTTATAGGGTAAGTGTCTTTTTTTAGTGGTAGCAATAACCTTTTTACTGCTTTCTCTTTGTTGCATCCTCTGTCTCTAATACACCTTGACCAATTTATATTGGGTTTTTTTTCTTCTTTCTTTTTCCTTTCCCTGTTATTATTAAATATAATTTACCAGTTCTTCTAACCTGATTGTTGGCTTTGCTAGTGTCTTACCTTGTTTCTCTTCTGCTGCCTTGACCCCAGATCCTGGATTTCTTAGATGTAGTTGATGAACCTATCTTGGGATACAGTACTCCAGCAGTCATCACAGTGTTGCACACTCACCTTTTCAGCTGTGCCGTGGATTACAGGTATAACAAACTGTTCCTGCTTAAGGCTCTCTGGGACCCTGGACAAACATGCACATGCAAACGCAAAACACACCCTACATACTAGTAGTGTAAGCTCATGATACACTTCTTTACGTGATCCATCTCAGTGCCTGCCTCCTGATACAAAGTAGAACCGCATTGTGCATTAAAGCACTGAGGACCCATAAATGGGCTTAATGTATAATCCACACTTATACCAAACTTCATGCAAACAGGGATTGGTCAGTATTTTCAGTAGTGGAACTCTTGGTTCATGAATTACTCTTCTCTCCGACAAATGTATTGTAACAAATGTATTTCCTATACTTCCTTTTTAGACCTCTTTACCTCCCTGTCAGAGTCCTGGTGACCGCAGAAACGTTTACCCTTTCCAGTAACATCGTGGTAGACACCTCCACCTTCGTCCTCAGGTATAAGACCAATCTGTACAAGATCTTTGCGTATAAATTGACTTTTTTAAGGCACATCCACTGTTTTCATTTGCCTTGCTTTTCTTTTTCTGCTCTTTTCTTTTCCCATCTTTTTGTGTCTTTCTTGAATTTCTTGCTGTGTTCGCACTTTACATTTATTCTCAATCCCCTCATTCCTTTTGATTTTTACTCACTCTTGCTTGCCCTAATTTTCTCTGGCAACCTCCGCTTTAATCTTCTTCCTAACTAGTAAACTAAATTCAATCTGATAAAAAGGCTCTCTGTTTATTTTTATTTTTGGTCCGTTAATATCCAATCCCCCTTGAAGCTCAACTACAAAGACAATGGGCTTCCAAACTTTGAAAAAATTAAATTATCTGAGACCTGTATTATTAATTTATCATTTATCAAAATCATATATGTGTATTTATATATATATATATATATAATGTGTGTGTGTGTGTTTTACAGAAGTATCTTTTAGACCTATACCTCCAACTAATATGTTTCTCTGGATAAAGGACGTACATCTTTTTGCCAGGAAGCTTCCATTTAAAAAGCTCCATCAAATTAATCCGGAAAAAAAAGGTTAATGCTCTGGGAGCTTCCTCAGGGAATTACGAACATATTACAACACTATTAGCTCTACTGTTGGATACTGTGAGGCACTCGTAATTTAAAATACCACTCACTGACTTTAAAGCACGTAGCACATTTACCCCAAATGGGAATCATTATGAACACATCATGATGTTTTTAAAAGATATATATATCCAATCTCATGAGGCCCCAAGCTCTGGGGTGAGATGACAACTGGGAGATTGTTATTAAACCACCTGATAAAGGGGCAATGTAGTAGTTATGGATTATGACAATTATCTTTTAGAGAGGGGCATGTAGATGAGATATTTCCTTTAAAATTTTATTTAGCTCTCATTAAATTATAAGTTTTATCAGTTTTCACTCTATTTTCTAGTTTAATATTCAACATTAGGATTTTAGTACCCAGTATACTCTGCTCTTTATGCATTGTGTAGCTGAGCCATTATTTTGCACTGATGTTTGTGTTAAATTCTGTCCATAGGGGCAATAGTGGCACCCTGTCCTTACTATCGGCATATACATAAATGTACAGAAAAGGGTACCTAATCCACATATGTGGAGTACTATGTTCCCAGACAGCCATCTTAGAAGTTAATCATATACAAACGGCTAACACAAAGAGGGTGCAGCATTTTGAATTATGTCACTGATGCCGTGTCTTTCTTATTACAAAAGTACATGGATAAGGTCTCTGAACTGTCACCACAATCTTTTCCTGTCCCCCGTTAACCACAGATAAGAACCTCCTCCTTTTCATATTATCTGCATATTTTCAACTTCTTTTCTATAATCTACTATTTTGACATCTTATTGTTTAGCAGCTTGATTTTTTTCTGTATTAAATCTGATTTTATGTATTTTGTTTTGCTGTAGGTTTATATTAGATGACTCTGCCCTTTACCTGTCAGATAAATGTGACACTGATATTACCGATTTAAGAAAAGGTAAGTGAAACGCCATCGTTTTGTTTTTTAATCTTCTGGACAGCATTGTAGTAAGGTAAGGAGTAGACATGAACCTAACATGATTCAGATGAATTTAATTTCCTGGCCTTTGGTTTTAGACAAATTTCTGAGGGCTTTTTCCCTTTTGGAAATGAAATCCGTTGTCACCTCACTCACGCTCTCTCGCACTCTTTTACACTCGTTCGCACTCTCACACTCGTTCGCACTCTCACACTCGTTCGCACTCTCATTCACTCTCTCACACTCTCATTCACTCTCTCACACTCTCTCAGTGTCTCCCTAACTTTTCTATCAACCTGTCTCTTTTCCTCCAGTCCCCCTTTTTTGTTCTTCTGTCTTCTTTGTCTCCTTCTCCCTTCTATCTGCTCTGTTTTCGTGGCCTCCTGGAGCACTTCTGCACACACTCCCCCTTTTTGGAGAAACGAGGGAGGGGCTGTCTCTGTGGCTTGCAAATTCGCAGAGAAAGAATAGCGTTTCTTCGCAAACCTGTCTACATTATTCTGCCCTCTCAGAGTGTTTCCGTAAAAGGGTGGCGCAGCGGGGACAGCCTCTCCCCCATTCCTCCAATCTTGTGAGAGAGAGTGAAAGGGAGTGAGTGGGACTGTGACTATAAGAGTGGGTGAGAGTGAACAAAACAACAAAATGCAAACAAATTCACAGTTCTCTGCTTTGTATTTTTTACGTTAGGGACCCTTCTTGCTTTTGGACATTCGTACGAATTAATAAATTTTGTTACAATTAAAAATTGTATAAATCTGAATGAGCAGGTCTATTAGGGAGCATAACATGACCCAAAGAAAACCATTGATCCTTGAGGCCATCTTTTATGGTGTTGTACCTACTGGAGTGTGCAAAAATTATACTTTTTCTCAATTTCTTAAAATATATTATTCCTTGTCGTTGTGAGAAGCACAAATTATAGCAAGAAAATAAACAATAAACAAACATGGATGTCATTTTCCAAGGAGGGCATTGGACATTCAGTTTACTTATTTAGTTACTTGTTCCATTTCCCAGTGTGAAACTGACTGCCTCTTTAGCTACTGCTTTATTAAGAGTTGAATTATCACATTATATGTAGCTCTTCTGGGAAAACTCTGCGTGCTTTAACAAGAACATCCGCCTATGTATTTTGAAGTAGCACCTACCTGGAAAAGACTCTGGGCCTAAAGAGTACATTGTCTGTTTACTACCCCGCAGTGACCCAATCGCGTACTTACTATTTTTGGTTATCCTTAGATTTTGTGTGTGTTCTGGATGTGGACCTTTTAGAGTTGGTTATCACTACATGGAAGGGGGACACGTCCTCAAAACTGGTAAATATCAGGGTGGGAGGAAACAAGATTGTGGTTTTCCCTGACGCTCTTCCTTTATCTGTTTCTGTCTCAATTTCTTTTGTTTTTTTTCTCACATCATTTTTTCTTCCTTATTGACTACTCCCACGTCCTTCTTTAACTCTTCCTATGTTTTAGTTTCATCCACTCTTCATTAACAGTTAAACTCTATTTCAGTCCCAGCCTCTTTTTGAACTGCGCTGCTCTAACAACGTCCTCCACATACACACCTGTGCCGACTCCTGTGCTATGTTGGTCAACCTTACCCAGTACGTGATGAACAATGGGGATTTGCACTGCCCTCCGAAACCTGAGCCACCCACTGAGATCGCGGGACAGAAACTTCAGGTAGCAGCTCTCTCCTAGGACATCTAATAGCCCGACATCATCAGTAACACCAGAAACTACCTGTAGGACATTATTATGTTTAATAGGCAGAAAGATCCATTCCAGATGGTAATGATGTAGCAAATGTGATGAAGCTAATACCATTGAGTTAGCAAATGAAGGTCTCAGCTTTATGTTCTTATTTTCTTTCCATGGCTAACATGGTAAAGCTCCATGTTGAGTAAAGAGAAGGGAGACAGATTTTGGTTGACAAACAAAATCACCAGGTAATGAATAGTTCAAATAAACACATTTAGTTATTCTAATAATCTGTAATACCCACCGTTGAATTTTAAGAGGTTGAAAAGCACGCAACTGAACTTATCTTGAAACATACATGTAGCATAAACATTTGGCTCTACAGCGAGCCTGATCGGCCAAACACAATATAGGTTCCATGTAACTCCAGTAACTATAAAATACATGCTTCTATTTGCATGCCATAAAATGCATCGGGGGCCACGCAAGATGGACCCAAGCATCCATTAAGCATCACAAAGAACTTGCCGGAGAACTTTGACATATAATTTTTCTTGGCCTCAGGTCTATTCTAGTTGACCTGGTAAGGGAATGAAGACAGACCTGTCTGGTATGTCTGCAAAGTGGTCTACAAATTATTTTTCCACCTAAATAGAAAGTTTGTGATTTTGTTTTGCAGAAAACTTCCAGCCTGGTCTCAGATGGAGTTTGTTTTTGCTGGAATGTCATATTTTACATATTTTTCAAGCCACCTTAGCTTTGATTGTCTACACATTATTTATTTTGTATATGTTGTAGACATAATGATATTTGGCATTTAATCAATAAATGCAGTGAAGAAATGGTATAAACACGGCATTTCCATTAGGTTATTTATATTTGATGAGTAAGAAAAATCTAGTTACTGTAAATGCGATTGGCAAATTGGTAGGTTGTATTGTTGGCGTATTTATTTATATTCGAGAAAAAAACAATAATGATGTTGATGCTCAGTTGAGCCGAGCTTGGAGCATGCGCCATATTTTGTTTTTTTAAGTAAAGGAAAAAAAGGATCATTCTGATCATTGAGTCCGCCTCTTTGTTTAGATAACAAACTCTGATTTATATCTTTTCTAGCTTGGGTGGAAAATTATAGTTTTTTTTCATACAGAGAGCACTTTAGTAACAGCCTTACCTTATCATACCTAACATGATAAACAAATCCTTGTTTGGATTCGAAGTTTGGTGGTGGAGGGGGGGGTAGGAGATCTCCCACATACAATACTGCAGATGTTGAGCAAACATCGGCCGGTTGCCTGTGTTTTGCACTCTCAAGTGCTGTAGTTCAAATATCCACCGTTTAACTCTTGTACTCGCTACTTGTTTTGTATTCTAAAAATGCATGCAACCCTTAGTCATGCCGACTGTTTAATAGAGACGCATCTGCGATGTAGCAATGTCCTGTATAGAAAACAAAGTGTGTTATGATGATATAACCCTAATCTCAGTCACACATACTTGTTTTCTCTCCTGCATCCTTTTATCTCATAGATAAATGGGAACACTAAATAACTCTTATCTACTAATGTAGTAGATGTGTCCTTTTTACTTGGTTAAATGCACGCCTCCAAATGATTTTACAGTTGCTATCTTGAGTATTTGTCTTATAATCAGATCTCAAATATGTCTGACTATGAGACTAAGATCCAGATCCCCCGCAACTTGCCGGTGCTTCTGAGTCCTTGGTGTGTAGCCGGGGCAGCGTTTAGACGTCTACACGGTTTGCGTAGACAACTTCCGCGGCAGCCGGAAGGAGGTGTGGTTTGGAGCGGGGGTTGTCTGCGTCCATCGCGCAGACCTTCCCCGGCTGTCAGAGATCAGAGTTCCCCTCACTGTCCAATAAAAAAAGTATTATCACAAGAAACTTATTCCATCTGTTATTTGATATGTATATATGTATCTCAAAGTAATACCTGGGTAACGGTTGACAGTTGTGCAAAATTATTCCATAACATGATATATATGAGTGTGTATCTGCAGCATTTTTCATTTCAAAACTAAATACCAGGCTAGTTAGAATTGAATGCTGAGATCAATTTACACAAATTTAAGGGTATATTTTTCCTATGCATGTGAGTGCTAACACTCTGCTGGCACTAAAAGTACTAAGGGATATATATGTTAAAAGTGAATACTGCTTTATAATGAATGCCAATGTGAGCCATTAGCAATGTGTTTTTTCTGTTGCAGCCCCCAGAAGGCCCCTCCTCGTTACCTCCATGTTTACCTGCTGAAACTGCACAAATTAACCAGGGAGACCTTACTGATGCTCTTATAGACACAGGAAAAAATAACAAAGAAAGCTCTGAAGCCGGTGAGTGAGGTAGAAAGAGTGAAACCTTGGCTTTTGCAGTTATATATATATATATATATATATATATATATGTGTCTGTCAGTATCCCTTTTGATGCTACAACTTCTGTTTTTCAGGAGACCCTCTCATCCGTCAGAATTCCCCTGTATCAGTTTACCTCTTCCCAGAAGAAATTAAGTCAGGACAAAGTCGTGAGATGATTTCTCCATCACCTCCGCTGCCGGAAGCACGGGTCTCCCAGGAAAGCCTTGGCCTCTCAGACACTAGCGGCGATAGTGAGCTGACAGACACCGATGACTTTTGCATCCTGGATGCGCCTGGTATTGGTGTGCCAGTGAGTAAACACCCATGTCCCTTTTAGAAATATGTTTATTCATATTTACTTCCATGTAAGGACCTTGACTGTCATGTTTCTCCGTTCTTCTTGTTAATCACAATCTTTCCCCAGCCTAAAGATGGAGAACCTGTGGTAAGAAAGCTGGTGGATAGTCCAATTTTAGTCAAGGATGGACATTTTTCACGACCCCTGGGCAGCACCGACATCCTGAAGCCACCAAGTAAATTCCCTGTGCCGGAGACCCGGATTGTGCTGCGGGAGATATCTGTCGTATGGCACCTGTACGGTGGAAAGGATTTTAGCAGTTGCAGAGCAAACTCAGCCCGGGCACAGTCGCCAAGGTAAGACCGGAGCCAGGTAGCTGATTAGTTTGTAACCCCTTACCTAGAAAGTCCTTGTTTTAATCTGGAATATACTTGTACAAAGCAGTAACCTCTAGGAAACTTTTCCACATTATGTGAACCCACTCGATAAAGTCTGGCTTTTTTAATTCAGTTAAAAATTCCTGTTTTTAATTTTATATTTTGGGACTTCACCCACCCCAATAATTATGTGTTGATGTTCATTACAGTAATCTAATTAATGATTTGAATGAAGACATGTAAAAAAATGCACATTTCCAAATTTCTGCTTGATAAAACATGCTGCTGTTTGTGTTTATTGGGAAGAGTAAACTTAACTAGTTGGGAAGACTAAAATTAACAACTTACTCCTAATTGTAAAATCTAATACCACAAGTGTGGAATATTCCAATAAAAGGCTTCTTAAAAAGTGAAGAACAGCTTGCTTGCTTAAAATATCAGCTGTCATGTCGGATGCACTAAACCAAGGTGCTGATTTCAGGCTGCTCATGAGGCCCAAACTTGCTAAGATTTTTTTTCATGGTCTGATTATTAAAATCATCTTGTCTGTAATGTTAGTTTGTCTCCAGTCTTTGGAGCACTGATAGCTTCAGGTATCAGTTTCATCCATACTGTAACCAATATCACCAAATTAGCAATGGATTTATGACATTACCAACCGCTATAAGGACTACATTTAAATTATATTAAACATCACAAAGGAAAATAAAATACAAAAAAAAAATCACAAAGCACACAATACAAAGCCGGCGATAATTAATCGATCTAAACATTTTGTAGCTTTTTGATCCAGTCCTCACATATTTCTGACTTTTTCTTGTATGATGAACTAACCCAGTTTAGGCCTTTTTCCATTTGTAACTGGAATGCTATTTGCTTTACCAATTGATTCTTAAGTATTGGTTTATAATCTTTCCAAGATCTAGCAATTTTAGTTGCCGCCAATACATGAATTATAATTAAGGGGGGATTTTAAACATATCTGGTGGGAATGTAAGGAAATAAGGTCCCTTTGGAGGGATTCATATGTCATTCTAGAAAAAATTGGTAATATTTATATTGGGGAAAATATGAAGATTGCTCTTCTACATATTCTTCCAAAAGATATATCTGCACAGTTCAATAGTCTTATGAAGGTATCTTGATTATTTACGTTTATTTATCGATCTAAGTAATTAACAATTAAAAATGGATTTTAGTTTTACCTTAGGGAGAATGTTTTCTCTTTACAGTCTATAAATTATTATATAATTAGATGGTAAATTATTTTATTTTCGTTTTCTAGCTTTTCTTGTGCCAATAGATTCTCGAAAAGGAATGCACTACTCATACCTTTGAGACAGAAATAATTAACAAAACTTGTACATACTGTTTAAAATACTAAGCTGCTGGAATTTTTTTGAATTTTAATGTTTAATTTTGTTAGTAGATGGTTCAGGGAACTTGGCAAGTGAAACCAGGCTGACCTGTTTTGCTCCTTGTATTTTGGAATTCTAGATATTTACTTGAAGTATGTTAAGTTTGTAAATTTGTATGGCGACCTGGAGTGAAAAGAGTACAGCAAGCTAGTATTTCAAGCCATTTTTATATGTCCGCGCTCATCTGTCATCACAAAAGTGACAGGATGCCTGTCTGCTTCACACACTTCACGTATACATTGCACCGGCAATTCCCCAGCAAGTGGATCGATTAAACATTATCGAGTAAATTAATTTTAATTGCTTATATGTGTAGGCCTTCTGGCTAACTGGATACAGCTGTAGACTACAAATATGGCTGCAGCAGGTCTGCGCACATGCTGCGCTTTCAGTAGTGCTCCAGAATTTAGTTTTTAGTTCTGCAGAATGTGTTGGGAACATGTATTCTAACACATAATAAAATAAAACAAGAGGATTTTGGGCCATCGTGGCATAACTGTTGCGTTAGATATACATTTTCTGCCAGTTTCTGGCTTAACTTGTCTATAATATTTTGTACGTAGCTAGATACGGATCGTGTCATCTAACCATTTGTGGCTGTCAGGTCTAACCTGGCCTCTTTCATAAGAGTAATGCTCATATATTTTTAAATAACAGTACAGTGCAAAAGATATTGGAAGTCAAATTGTATAATTGTAGACCATAGACTTAGCAACAAAGTGCAGTGCCAGTCAGTGGTTGCAAAAGCCAGTAAGATATTGGCATAAAAAGGAGTATTAAATCACAAGATGAAAATATAATTTTCCTCTTTATAAAGCAATGGTGAGGCCTCACCTTGAATATGCAGTGCCATTTCAGGGACCAGTTTTTGAGAAGGATGTTATAGAGCGGGAAATGCTGGTTACAAAGTGAATGGAGAATTTTAGTTATGAAGAAAGACTAGAAAAACTGAACTTGTTTTCACTTGAAAAGAGATCTGATCTCATTGTACAAATATATACAGGGTCAGTATAAACAGCTCTCTATAGTGATCTGTTCACCAAGCGGTCTCTACAAAAGACACGGGGTCATCAGTTGAGACTTGAGGAAAGGAGATTTCAGCATCAGCATAGGAAAGGGTTCTTCCCAGTAAGAACAATAAGAATATTGAACTCTCCATAAGGATGTTGTATTATGTAACTGCGTACATTTTTAAGAAAGGTCTGGATGCTTTTCTGGTTAAGCATAACATAAAGGGCTACAACTGCTAAAAGGACAGTCATATTAGCAAGTTGATACAGGGAGTGATCTGATTGCCACTATAGAATCAAGAAGGAGTTTTTTCCCTGTTGTGGCATAGTTGGTAATTGCCCCAAGTAGGGTTTTTTTTGCCTTCGTTTGGATCAACTTTAGAACTAGGTATGTGTGAAAGGTTGAACTGGATGGACTAAAGTCTTTTTTTCAACCTACTATAGTATACTAGTACATGATTCACATTTATCCCAAGCTTGTGTTGGTGAACCAGAAGAAATCCAGTTCCCTATAAAAAAACAGCACTTTTTCCTTATCCTAGTGTCTAAAATGTAAAAAACATTAAAGGGAAACTCACTGTAGTCTTTTGTTTTCATTTGTTTTTTATTCTGTCTTTTCGGGGGGGGGGATCTGATTCAACAGCTGTAAATAGGCTTTTATAGGTGTTATGGTCCATTATCTTGATCTAATTTACGAGACAAGCAGGATATACATATATATGTATATAATCTTAATGCCTTGTGGTAAACAATAGTGTATAGGTCTCAATCATCCAGAGGGATCTTCTGCTTTATTAACTATAGTAACTTCTTTAGCATAAGTAGGACTTTGTTAAAATTGCCATAAGGAATCAGCTGTGTATGATGTTGAGTGTGGACTGTAAACAAAATATCACAACTGCCTGCAGCGGTGACCCCCAAATGTGCAGATAAACAATGTGAAAGAAAACCCAGTTCTCGACAGTGCTACACTTCATTATTAAATACCACATTGTACCTAAATGATTTTTTCAAATACTATCTAGTTAACATGTCAGAACACAAAATAAAATTAGTATATGAAAGCTCTCATATATATATATTTCCACACTTTTTTTAACTCAATTTCAAAACAAATTGCATCAGAAACAAATCATCACTTTTCTACCTAGTCACCTTTCTTTGCAATGCAATCTTCTGCAGAAAATCACCACCTTCTTCACGATAACGGGCCATGTGTCATGAATAAACGTCTAGCACTTGCGCTTATGCTCCTCTGTCAGCTGCTTAGGCACCCACTTTACTGAACTTAAGGCTGTCGTGAATCAGGGTATAGGCAGATCCAACATTCAGCTTTCCTGCAATCTCTCCAAATGTTGTTCTTCTTTCTTCTGAATCAGTTCCAGGGTTCTTTCTTCATTCCTAGTGGTCATGGCTGTAGCTGGATGTCCGGAGCGCTCTGCATCCGTCACACCAGTACAGCCATATTCAAACTTTTGAATCCACTTGTAGACGACTCTACGAGAGAGAACTTTATCCCTATTCTGAGCACACATGCAAAGATGAATCTGTGCTCCCGGCACACCTTCTGTTCCTCTTTGGTGCAATTTTAAGTTTCGAGGCCATCTTCACCCCAGGGTGAAAACTCTTATACAAAACTGCAAGGGCAGCCAGATTGCCAGACAGAACTAGTCACCAATTACTACTCCTCCTGCCTTCACCGTTTCCAACTAAAATATAAAAGAAGCTGAAGCTTTTT
>VKOC01006875.1:0-15995 GCA_009364415.1 Spea multiplicata
AACACATTGTACAGTGCCGTAGAGTATGACGGCGATATATAAATAATAATAACACACATTGTACAGCGCTGCGGAGTATGACGGCGATATATAAATAATAACACACATTGTACAGCGCTGCGGAGTATGACGGCAATATATAAATAATAACACACATTGTACAGCGCTGTACGTATTTATAGAACAGTATCATATCCTCACGCTGTTTCTCTGTGTATAAATGTAATTTTTCTAGCCGTTCTACATCACTAAAACTTCTGTGAAATTCCACTAAATCCATAATGTCATTTTTAAGAAAAAGCGCCCGGAATTGGCACTGTGCACCACGGCAAGTCCACTGTCTTCTTCATCAGATTAGTAGATTTCCCTAAGGAAACACCATTTAATGATACTTTGCATTTTTATAATTATGCCCAAAATGCATAATTTTACATTTATCTACATTGAATCTCATTTATCAGCCCAGTTACCCAATGAATCCAAACGCTTTATTACCCAACTGGCAAACACTGAGACCTGGCCCCCGGCCCACTGCAAGATCATTAATAAAGAAATGAATCCGGGACAGATCCGACGCCTCCGCTTATCACATCCGTCCGCCTGGAAAACTTCCTGTATCTCTGCGTTCTTACAGCCACTTCTCAATCCGCAGACATTCGGCCCGAAGCCCGTTTCTGACAATTTATAGAGTAATCCAGTGCAGCAGATCCATGCCTCTCCTCACCTCTCCATAGAATGCGTTACTCTGACGAGATCCCATCCAGCTCAGCCGGGCCCAGATCCATGCCTCTCCATAGAATGCAATTTTACTCTGACGCAGATCCCACCAGTGCAGCGGCAGATCCATGCCTCTCGTTCACCTCTCCATAGAATGCGTTACTCTGACGAGATCCCATCCTGACGAGATCCCATCCAGCGCAGCGGCAGATCCATGCCTCTCCTCTCCATAGAATGCGTTACTCTGACGAGATCCCATCCAGTGCAGCAGATCCATGCCTCTCCTCACCTCTCCATAGAATGCGTTACTCTGACGAGATCCCATCCAGTGCAGCAGATCCATGCCTCTCCTCACCTCTCCATAGAATGCGTTACTCTGACGAGAAGAAATCTTCCTTTAGTGACCGTCCAGTCCCCTCGGCGGATGTGAAGCTCGGCGGTCTGTAACGGCCGGGCTGCCATTTTAAATGCGGGCACCGCATGGGCTTCACGCTGGAAATAAAAGCAGCGGTCTGGCTTCGTTCTTTAACCCCTTCGTGACAATGGCTGTTTTATCGTTTCTGCGGTGTTTGTGTTTAGCTGTAATTTTCTCTTAACCCATTTACTAAACCCACACAAGTTATATATTGTTTTTTTCAGGACAAGAAGGGCTTTCTTCAGACACCAAATTTTTTTTCATATGATGTAATTTCCTATAATAAAAATATTAAAATATGACGAAAAATTGAAAAAAAAAACACATTTTCTCACTTTTATTTGAAAAATCTTTTATTCATCATAAAAAACTACTGAAAAAACCTGCTAAATAGATTCTACTATTTGTCCCGAGTTTAGAAATACCCAATGTTTTTATGTTTTTTTGCTTTCTTCTACACGTTATTTGGCAATAAGTACAAGTAGCGTTTTGCTAATTCAAAACCATTTTTCTCTGAATCTGGTAATTCTGTCTCTATGTGGTATTTGGGGCATCTTTGAAGCCAGCAAATTAAATTTACCCCACCAAACCATATATTTTTGAAAACTAGACACCCCAGGGTATTTTAGATGCTGATAGTTTAACCCTTTCCATGCACTAATCCTACCACCAACCCTTGTCAAAGTTTGTGATAGTAATTGTTTTTGGTGTTTTTTTCACATACTTTGTACTTCAGCTCCTGGTATGCTGTTGCTGTCACACAACACCCCGATATGTGTCCAGCAACATCTCCTGAGTACATTGATACCCCACATGCATGGGTTTGTCAGATTGTTTGGGGGCAAAAGGGCCACATTTGGAACATGCCTCCTCAGCCGTATACCGCTGCATGGTAACAATTGCAGCAAAAATAGTGGGGAAGGAAAGGGTTAATGGTTCTAATAAAAATAAAAAAAAACCTAAAAAAATGTAAAAAAGTAAAAAAAAAGTAAAAAAAAAAACCCCAAAAAACAATTGCCACTATGCAAGATCACTGTTTATGCAGTGATCAATGGCAATGAAGGGGTTAATATTAAATGGGTGGCTCTTATAATAGCCTTTGGATCAATATATATATATATATTTTATTGGGAATACACACTGATCTGTCTCTCTCCCTCACTAGAAGCAAGTGAGGGAGGGAGGCAGATCCAATACTGATCAAAGGCAATGTTTAGAAAACATTGCCTTTGATTTAGCAAATAGTGATCACTCTTATGAGTGATCTGACCACTAGGGGTGCTATTCACTGGATGTCCATGACATCCAGCAACCCCCCGATGATGTCATCAGGCTCCGCCCCCCGGCTTGATGGGCGCCGCCATCTGGAAACACTGCACGTGTTTCGAAGACACCGGCACCGGGAAGGTAAGTTAAGCATTTAGGAAGCGATCGCTTCCTAAACCCGTTTTTCGGCGGCGGGCGCCGCCATGTTTGAAAGACGTGCAGTCTTTCAAACATGTTTTTTTTTTTGCTCCTAGGAGCGATCGGGGGGGGGCGGGAATGGTTTTTTTGGTGTTGCTCAATGCCTCGATGTCGAGGCATTAGAGCAACACCGTTTGAGTGAAAAAATCGATCACGGATCGATTTTTTCACCCGTTTAAAGACGTGCCAGTCCTGGCACGTCAATTGTCATAATCGTCACGATTTTGAGTGACGTGCCCGGACCGGCAATTGTCATCAAGGGGTTAAGTACCCGTGGGTGCGTACCCTCTGGCCCCTGGGGCTTTGTCTACCGTAACACCATTCAATAGTTTGAACACCTTTTCTTGTGTCAGCCAATCACATGCTTGCAGGTTCTCGTCGGTCGGCTCTTCCTCGGTAAAAACAGAAGTAAAGAAATGATTTAAAATCCAGAAATTCAAGGGGTCTGACAAGACGAGAATCGACAGACTGAGACAAACCGATGCATTAGGTGGAGAGACTCGGCTCGCAAGCTTATCTTCTGTGTTTTTCCCCAAAAATAATCCATCTCAGTCAACAAGACCAAGGGAAGTTTTAAACTTTTGAAAGTCCAGTGTTTTGGGACCAATTTGCCCCTTTGAATGAATCTCGGGACGCCGAGTTACGGTCACTATTCCCAAGCAGTCTCTTACTTGGATGTTAGAGATCAGCTCCTCGCTGTTGGTTATTACCGGATCCAGGCCGGCATCCCCTCTGGTTGGGGTCTCTACCAGCAGAGACCAAAAAATGCCATTCAACAAACTCAGAAACGTACTGCTTTTAGCAGAATTAGTCGTGGGTAATTAAAGCCCCCGTAACGAGAGTACGCCTGCCTCCGTCACAACACCTTTTCTATTGGTATTAATAGTTGTGATTCATCAAATTCACCAATATTTGGTGGTTCGTAATAAATGCTCACTAATATTTCCTGGGCAGCAGCCCCCCCCCCACTGACCATCTCAACCCACGAAGATTCCAAATTGATTGACCAATCGCGTTATCCCACCATATTTTTGTTATGCCAATTAAGTCATAGTTTACAGTTCCTGCTTCCGACTCCAATTGCCGTCTTTTACCCGCTAAACCTCTGCCATTCACTAGCATGCGCTTCATGGCGCCGCCACGTTCCCATTTTAAAGATGTTTGTAGGCTTCTCCCTATAATCTGTACCAACCAAGCCCCGCATCCACCCGCCTGGGTACTAAGTCGCCTTCCCTTTCTATACCGTCTAGCCTGGTGTTTACCCCCCATTCCTAGTTTAAAATCTCCTCCAGCCGTCTAGCCTTCCTCTCCCCAAGCACATGAGCCCCTTGCAATCAGGTGTAATCCATCACGACTTTAGAGATTGTACCCCAGAGCTCTAAAAACCCGAAGCCCTCCTCCTTACGCCAAGACTTCAGCCACGCATTAAGCGGCCCAATCTATGAATAATAATAATATTAATAACCTCCCGCGGCACAGGGAGTATCTCTACCTGATCTACCTCCCTAAAATGACCTTTCTCTGACTCTCCATCTTCCTCTTACTATGCCGATGGTGCCAATATGGACCAAGACAGCCTCTCCCAATAATCCATCCACTCTGTCTGTAACATGCCAAACGTGGCCCCCAGGAGCCGGCGCGGTGCCTCGTTCCTTCTGACTGATCTGCTCTCTCATCGCTTGGTGACCTGGCGAGAGACTCCCCTCACGGGCATCAATCTCCCTCGGTGCTACACTCTCTAGAGCTTCAACCTGAGCTTCTTCCTGAGGGTTTTTCACAGTTTTTGTGTCAGGGGGCTGAGGGTTTGTCTCCATGGCAATGAGTAAATGAACGTAACGGCTGCCCTAATAATTCACTGGAGGGTCTAGAGCAAAATATTTGCGCATAGCCGAGCAAACGAGACGAATCCGGCCCAAAATGTTTATGAATTCGCCCAGTTGCAGAAGCTCTGGCCACGCACGCCGCCTTGAACTACATCTCCCAGTGTGCATAGGGACACGGTTTCCGGCACAGACGGGAAGTTTCCCTGGCGCAGCCGCCTGTTGCTAGGGTGGGTGGGGCTAAGGTCTGTGAAACTGTCTAAAAAAAGTGGGCGTGACAATGCGGTCGTACACGAAGGTTCTAAGGGTATGGGCGGGGTCCTGTAAAGCTACTCGGTTTCTCATTGGGTAGATACCCACGTGCAGGGCGATGTCACTGGACTTCCGGTCCTCGCACTGTGTTTGAGGGCGGGTCTTCCGGCTATCAGGTGTCTGCAGCATTTGGGTCCTGTGGTGGAGGTGAGTACCGGGGGCTGCTTGGCGGGCAGTCGGCTTCAGCGTCTAGGGGCCAACACGCCCCCTCCCCTACAACTCCGTGCTGCCCCGTCCTTCGTTACCTGACCCCTTTCAGATGCCCCTGCTTCCTTGGCCCTTCCCTGATACTCTGCACCCTTCCCCCTTCAGCTGCCCCTTTCCTTGTCAGATGCCCCTGCTGTGCAGCTCCATTGCTAATTCTCTGCTGCCCCCTACCCGCCCACGCTAGCTGCCCTTGTCTGGGCTGCCCGTTTCCCAAATTAGCTGCCCTTTTGGGGCTGCCACGATAGGGAGGCAGTAGTGTGAATCACTCCCCCTGACACTTGCTGAGGCCTTCTGGCATGTTACCCTGACTTGGCATTGGCTTTTATGCCAACATTACTGGGGTGAGTATTGCGGGGGTTGGGAGACCCGGTCAGGGCAATTCTGCTTTTAATGGAAAGAGGACTTTTGGTGGTGTTTAGTTTATTTTTTTTGCTGATCGGAGTGAACCGCGTCACCCGGGACTTGTCTGGTGCCAATATGTTGCTTGAGACTTGCGGGGTGATAGGAGGGGGACCGCGTCGCCAGTCACTTCCTTGGTGTCGATAGTGGGCCGGGTCGGTAGTGACTTTCAGGGTGAAAGCGGTGGACTTCTCGCGTCATAGCAGTGGGCCGCGTCGCTAGCGACTTGCCGGGTGCCAGGAGTGGACCGCGTCGCTTATGCGACTTAGCCGGGTGCCAGGAGTGGGCCGCGTCGCTAGCGACTTGCCGGGTGCCAGGAGGCGGCCGCGTCGCTAGCGACTTGCGTGGGTTTGCCAGGAAGTGGGCCGCGTCGCTAGCCGACTTGCCGGGCTGCGCCAGGAGTGGGCCGCGTCGCTAGCGACTTTGCCGGGGTGCCAGAGAAATGCGGCCGCACTGTCGCTAGACAGAACTTGCGGGTTGCCAGGAGTGGGCCGCGTCGCTCAGCGACTTGCCGGGTGCCAGGAGTAGGCCGCGTCGCTAGCGACTTGCCGGGTAGCCAGGGAGTGGGCCGCCGTCTGCTAGCGACTTGCGGGTGGCCAGGAGTGGTCCGCGTTCGCTAGCGACTTGCCGGGTGCCAGGAGTGGGCCGCGTCGCTAGTGACTTGCCGGGGGCCAGGAGTGGGCCGCGTCGCTAGCGACTTGCCGCGTGTCACTAGTGACTTTAGGACTCTGATAAGGTCAGAGGAGAGATAAGGGAGATTCTCATGCAGAGGTGGAGACAAGTGTCACGTGGGGGGAGGGGCAGGCTGTGTCTGGGGGGGGTTCTCCCCCCCATGTTGATCTGTTGGGGTTAGGGGGGGGTCTGGCTATACTGGCTTGTAGGACTTGTCTAATGGGCCATATCGATTTTCTGTGATTGGCTGACATTGCATGGCGCGTTGAGTTGGTGTCATGGCCCATTGTGGCCACTTATGCTAGATGTGGCCTTATTACTGTGTTTATGGCAATGTGCTGCTGCTTGTGTGCTTTTACTCTGTCTGGGGGTGGTGCGGCTCCCGGCTGTTGGTCTGCGGGTTGGGTAGCGCGCCTCCCGGCTGTTGGCCTGCGGGTTGGAAGTGGGGGTTGGGGGTGGCGCGGCTGGTGCCCTGTGGGTTGGGGTGGCACTGGGTCCCGGTGTTGGCCTGCGGGTTGGGGTTGGGTAGCACGCCTGCCGTTTGGAAGTGGTGGTCTGGGGGTTGGGGGTGGCGCGGCTGCTGGCCGCCGGTTGTGGCTGGCACGTCTTTGGTTTGGCTGGGCGCGGCTGCCGGTTAGGTGGCACGGCTCCTGGCTGTTGGGCGCCGGTTGTGGGTGGCGCGGCTGTCGGTTGGGTGGTATCCCTGTGTTAAGCAGGGTGTCTCTGCTGTTTATCTGATTAATGTTGCTGTAATCCCCACATCTGGTTTCCGTGTGTTTTTTGTGGGTTCCTGGCCTGCCGCAGAGTGTCGGACCCCCTGGGTTGTGGGCTGCAGGGCGCCGTGGCTAGCGGTGGGGTGAGGGGTGGCGTCGCCCACCTCCTCTGCCAGTTTGTGCTGAGCCAGCAGATCAAAGTACATTCCTAATCCTAGAGGATTTACCGGATTTAGCTCCAGCCTAACCTGCCACGTCTGCCACAACCTGGAGGAGACGGCAGCGAGAGCCCCGTTCACACCGGCTGAGACGCCCACCTCGGGAAGGCAGCCCCGATCTGGGGGATAGGTGTAAAGTTAGAGGACGGAGGGTTTATCATCTGGAAGGTGGAGCAGGGTATCCACTCCTCCAGGAGATTGGGCAGAAACTGCTTCTGGAGGGCATTAACCAATTGGAGCCCCCGCTCCTTCTCCACTAGGGAATAGACTCTTCAGTGGGCGAGAAGCTTGTTTGTCGCGGTGTTGCCCTGCGGTCCTACAGCATGCTGGCCAATCAGTCTGCGGCCTGCCTGTTCTCGGGCGTCTGCGCCACCCTGTTTGCCGTGGCGTTGGTTTATTATCTTTATTGGTGAGTCGGCTGCTGGTGGCTTCACAGCCCATACCTTGTGCGGAATCTGCCTCCAACCGATCGATCGCTCCCCAGGTTTCTGTCAGCAGGATGAATTACTGGAGTCCGCGGTCAGATTCTGGCTCGTGGCCGCCTGCCTCTGGCTCGTGGCCGCCTGCCTCTGGCTCGTGGCCGCCTGCCTCTGGCTCGAGTCTTCACTAAACTACATTTACTGGGCGTGAGGGAGAGCCGCAGATCTGAATGCAGCGCCGGTTTGTGGCCGTGGAGGAGATCGGCTGCTTTCAGTTAATCCGATGCTGAATCCCTTTGTGACAACATACAACGGTCCTTGTGGGCATGGCCCAGGGGGCCGGTGGGTGGGATGGGGCAGCCTTTGTACTCGTTGAGTGACCTCTTTCTGTGACTCTCGGCAGGACGGTAGCTCTGAGCGAGGGTCCGTGTAAGCGGTACTGAGTGTCGGCTGCAGGATGGGCGTTTGGGGCTTCGTGAAGACGCAGTTTGTGGTCCACCTTCTCATCGGATTCGTGTTCGTGGTCAGCGGCCTCATCATCAACTTCCTGCAGCTCTGTACGGTCCCGCTATGGAGTTACAACAAGCAGCTCTACCGGAGGGTCAACTGCCGGCTCGCCTACTCTCTGTGGAGCCGTGAGTACCCGGTGATGGCGTGGGGGGGGGGGGTGTTTCAAGCGGGTTTGGTTGCACTGTGCCCTATCCTCCGGTCCTTGGGGCATGCTGTTCCTTGGTGCATGACCACAGGTGAAAAATCAGACACTCCCGTATCGGGTAATATGTGGAGCGCATGTTCACAAGAGCTTGGTGTAAAGAGTAAATGATCGTCGAGGTCCGGAGTCCACACCGTGGCTCTAGTATCCTCTGCCTACCCCCTCCCATAAACATATCCCCCACCTCGGGGGACGTTTCATGGATAATATCTCTCTGGAGTCCTTACCGCCTCCGCTGACACCCTGCCACTTCCCTGAGCTAGAAATTGTGTGAGAGAGAGTCGGAGAGGAGGCTGCATTTTTCTAATGCACAAGATGGGTGGCAGCAGGTAGACGGGGCAAGTAGTCCTCATACAAGGGCAGTTAATCTTAAAGGTGGCTGCTTAAGTGCTTTCCTTATCCCTCCAGGCTTTGCTCTTCAGTATATGGGTCGGACTGTGGACCCACGTGTGCTCCGGCTGTGGGGTTAGTCTGGCGCGGGGCGGGGGTCCCCCCTCCGTTAGTCTGGCGCGGGGCGGGGGTCCCCCCTCCCTATAGGGTCTGCGCGCGGGCGGAGGTCCCCCCTCCGCTTAGTCTGGCGGGGGTCCCCCCCTCCGTTAGTCTGGCGGAGGTCCCCCCCTTCAGTTAGTCCTGGCGGGGGTCCCCCCCTCAGTTAAGTTCTGGCGGGCAGTTCCCCTCCACTCAGTATAGTCTGGCGCGGCGGCGAGGCGGTCCCCCCCTCCGATTAGCTGGCGCGGCGGGCGGCGGCGTTCCCCCCCTCCGTAGTCTGGGCGGGGGTCCCCCCTCCGTTTAGTCTTGGCGGCCGGGGTCTCCCCCCTCCGTTAAGTCTGGGGCGACGGGGGTCCCCCCCTCCGTTAGTCTGGGGCGGGGGGTCCCCCCCTCCGTTAGTCTGGGGCGGGGGTCCCCCCCTCCGTTAGTCATGGTATCGGGTTGCTGTTGTGTCTTCAGCTCTTTCACGCAGCGCAGGGCTGTAAGAGGGTTTATAACCTGTAGATCACACGAGTTTCTCTGTTGCCCCCCCAGAGCTGGTGATGCTGTTGGAGTGGTGGTCCGGCACGCAGTGCACCCTCTTCACGGACCAGCAGACGGTGGACCACTTTGGGAAGGAGCACGTGGTCATCATCCTGAACCACAACTTTGAGATAGATTTCCTGTGTGGCTGGACCATGTGTGAGCGCTTCGGGGTGCTGGGGGTGAGATTCTCCTGCTCTGTCTGCGGTCGGCCCTTCTCGGAGCGCACGCCGGGTCTCTGCTTCCTGTCCGCTCTGTTCTCTCGCGCTTGCTTGGAGCTCCCATGTGCCCTCGCAGACTCAACTCTCTGCTTGCTCCCCACCACTGACACTCCTCTTCCTTAATGGTGGTTTCCCCCACCCCTCGCTTCACACTCTCCTCTCTGTCTTGGTGTCCCTTGTCCCGCAGAGCTCCAAGGTCCTTGCGAAGAAGGAGCTCCAGATGGTGCCGCTGATCGGTTGGACGTGGTACTTCCTGGAGATCGTCTTCTGTAAACGAAAGTGGGAAGAAGACCGAGATACTGTGATCCATGGCATCAGGAGCCTGTGTGATTACCCCGAGTATATGTGGGTGCGTGGGCTCTATTGTATAGATCCAGGGAATATGGGATTACCCCAAGTATATGTGGGTGTGTGCGCTCTATTGTATAGATCCAGGGAATATGGGATTACCCGAGTATATGTGGGTGCGTGCGCTCTATATGTATAGACACGGGGAATATGGGATTACCACGAGTATATGTGGTGCCGTGGCGCTCTTTGTTAGATCCAGGAACTATGGGGAGTTACCAAGGTTTTAGCATGTCGGGTGCGTCTGCAGGTCTATTATGTATGAGCGACAGGGGAATATGGGATCACACCCGAGTATGTGGGCTGCGTGCGCTCTATTGATCATAGACATGGGGAACTATGGGATTAACCCGAGTATATGTGGCGTGCGTTGCGCTATATTGTATTAGACATCTGGGAAAGTTAGGGATTACCCAGATGTATGTGGTGCGTGCGCTTTATATGTTAACACGAAGTATGGGATTACACCTGAGATATATTGTGTGATGCGTAATAAGCGCTCTATTGTAGTAGATCCAGGGAATATGGCATTACCGCGAGTACGTGTGGGTGGTGCGGCTCTAGTGATAGATCCAGGGAATATGGGATTAACCCGAGTGTATGTGGGTGCGTGCGCTCTATTGTATAGACAGGGGGAATATGGGATTACCCCGAGTACGTGTGGGTGCGTGCGCTCTATCATACAGATATACTGGTGTGGCGCACTCTGTACCCCTGTGGTAGATCACCTTCACCGTTCCTACCCCTGGTATATTGGGGCGCACGCAAGGTTCTAAGTGTTACCCCCCCTCACGTGCCCACCCCCCCCTCACGTGCCCTGTGTTTTTCTGCCCCCCGTAGTTCCTGCTGTACTGCGAGGGGACGCGTTTCACAGAAACAAAGCATCGGATCAGCATGGAGGTGGCCGATAAGAAGGGACTGGCGCGTCTGAAGCACCATCTCCTGCCCCGCACCCGCGGCTTCACAACCGCCGTCCAGTGCCTGCGCGGGACGGGTAACTTCTCCGCTTCCACCCTGCGCTCTCTCTCTCTCTCTCTCTCTCTCCTTTTGTGCCCTCCTCTCTCTCTCTCTCTCTCCTTTTGTGCGCTCGCTCTCACGCTGCCCTCCGTCTCTTCCAGCCACTGCAGTCTACGATGTGACGTTGAATTTCCGTGGGAATAAGAACCCGTCTCTGCTGGGGATTTTATATGGAAAGAAATACGAAGCGGATATGTGTGTGCGGTGAGTGGCTGTCCGGGCCCCTTTGCGTCTGTCTGGCCCCTCCTCTTTGTGGCGTGCGCCTGCCCGCCCCTCCCCCTTCGTGGTGCGCGCCTGCCCCCCCCCTTTTGTGGCCCCCATCCTCTGCGCGTCTTCACTCTGGAGTTCTCGGTCGCATGGCGCTTTCCCCCGCTTGGAGGACGTTCCGCTCATGAGATAGGAGGCAGTCTGACTGGCTATTCATCCGGCCTGCTACCAGGAAAAGGTACGGCTCAAGCCGGTGGGTGGGGTTATCTAGGCGGCTCAGCCGGGGGGGGAGGTGTTCTGCGGCTGGAAGAGATTGGGGCAGGTACCGGCTGGAAATTTAATGCGACCAGCGTGTTAATGGTGCCCTCCGCACCAAGAAGGGTTAATTACCTGATCCCAGACAGATGAACAGAAGCGTTGGGGAGATATTGGTGGCAGCCGTGGCAGAGCCAGCATTATCTGCTCAACTTCATGTCCTGAAAGCCTCTCCCTTCCGTGCCCGCAGCAACAGATCAGCAGATAACTTAATGGGGAGGAATAATCGTAGTATAGTGTGGGTTGTTTTTTTTTTTTTGCGAATGTTCCGTTAAATGTTGCTGCTTCTCCCAGGATGCTTTGCAGGAGCGATACCTCCAGGAGGGCACCTTCCCCGGCACCCGCATTGTACCCCGTCGGCGGCCCTGGACTCTCCTCAACTTCTTATTTTGGGCCACGCTCCTCCTGTCGCCTCTGTTCTCCTTCGCGATCGGCATCTTTGCGAGCGGCTCCCCGTTTTTAATCCTCTCCTTTATTGGCTTCATGTGGACAGGTAATTCATGTGGGGGGGGGGCAGGGGGTGCAGGAAGAGAGGGTCGACAAATATTGAGAGCAGTCGGATAATTCGTTTGGTTACAGGGGGGATTGTGGGGCGAGTGGACACCCAATGGTGAAGTTGCGGATAATAGGCATATTTGTGTGATAGGGATGAGCGGCATTGGTGTTCTCGGGGGGGACGCGGCATGGTGGTTGGGGGGTACGCTGCTGGGCCGCTGACATTTCCTTGTCTGCCAGCCTCATTTGCCGTCCGGCGTCTCATCGGGGTGACTGAGATTGAGCGAGGATCGAGTTACGGGAATCGAGAGGTGAAGAAGAGTGATTAGGAGTCGGCGCGGAGCCGGAGGAGAGCGTCTGGACTGTATCTTGGTTTATACTTCTTACTAACATGGACTATGTGGGAGGAGCTTCCCTCAGAGCCCTCCCCCACGGAGCAGCACCAAGAGCCAATAGGATCCTGCCATTTCACAGGCACTAGAACACCAGAGTTCTGTCCATTTATTTTTTTTTGTTGATTTCGTGCCCTCTTCCTCGCTTGTCTCGCCTCCAACTCCCCCGGTCCAGTATATTTCCCCCCGCATAGCCGTGTTCTCCCTCCTCGCCCTGCGTTTCGCCTGCACTGTGTTTAGGTCGGGGGCTTTTGGGCACTTCTGCCTGCCCCTCCTCTCTAGAAGCTCGTCTGAGCCGGGCCCCAGCCAAAAGGGACAAGCCCCTGCGCAGCATGTCGCACATGGGGGCCGCTCTGTGCAGAGCGTGCTCCCTGGGCCATTCTGAGGAAGGGGTATTATTCACATTAGGCACCAGTGGAGCCCCCACCTCATGTGCAGCTTATTCAGTCTCCTGTCAGGAAGGGGTTAACAAACCTACGCGGTGCTCTTTAGCAGGATGTGTTTCGAGCCGGGGCCGATCCGCTGCGGGGGTGGGGGGTGCGTCCCGGTGCATTCTGGGCCATTAATATTGGAGAGACCAGTAGGAACCAGTAAAGCTCATCCAACGCAGGGCCACTAACCCTTAACGTCAGGGGGCCGGCCTCTCTGGCAGTGTAAGGGTTAATGTCTCTGCCCGTAGCGGGATCTTCGGCTTCGCTTGCACACGCATCATGTCATTGGGAGCAGACACTGCGTTTAGGGGCTGAACCTGCGCCTGTACACGCGTGTCCTATTACTATGCAGTGTGTGTATGTGGGGTTTCCCGTGTGGACACGCATCCTGTCTTAGAGTTTGTGCTTTTGTGCACGGGGATGGGCGTGGCTACTGCTGTCGCGTGTACACTGCTGTCGCGTGTACACTGCGTGTCCTGTTTGCCCTGTACACGCTAGTTCCCTGTGTGTAAAAGCTCTGTCCCTTAGTCATGTGTCTGCGTCCTGTGCATGCCCAGCGTGGGGTCGCTTCCGTGTGTGCTGCGTGTTTTGCGCGGCGGGCTCTGTAGGGCTCACGTGTGCGTTAAGTGTACGGGTGCGTGTCAGAGACATACACAGGGATGGCCGGCTCGCTCTGTGTACATGCAGGAGCTTAGTTGGCTTGCTTTGAGTATGTATGTATGTATGTATGTATGTATGAGTGTGTGGCCCGTGTCTGATCCGTGTCCTTGGCTCACTCTATGTACGTACGCCTGGCTGGGTATCTTGTGTGGGCCCAGCACGCTCTGTGTCCGCGCGCGAGCTTAGTCTGGGCCGCGCACTCGGCTTGCTTTGTGTGTGCGTACGTAGATGCATGTGTGGTTCGTGTCCTCATGCCTGCCTGGCTCTGTGTACACGCAGGAGCCTAGGGTGGGCTTTGCGCGCGGCTTGCATTGTGTATGTACATGCGTGTGTGGTCCGTGTTTTCATACCCGGCTCACTCTGTATGTGCAGGAGCCTAGTGTGGGCCATGCGCTCTGCTTGCTTTGTGTACCTACATGCGTGTGATCCGTGTCCTTGTTTCTCTCTCTGTACACGCACTCACATTACACGATGCTGCCAGTTTGATCCTCCCCTGTAACGACGCTAGGAGTAACAAATATTAAAGCTATGAGTTGAACTGCGTGTCCGTGTCCTCTGCGTGCACTCTCCTGGTCCGTGTTCTCTCCGTGTGCTCTGATATGACTGCGTGAAACACACCAAAACCCCCACACCCTGTATACATAATCACGCACGGTGCCTGGCAATGCAGGGGTTAATAATTCCTCTGTGGTCCCTCCTGCAAAGCACATGATGCGTCACACAGGTGAAGGAGAGGGGGATCACATAACTACCCCGGGGCAGGAAGGGTAATAACTCATACATTATACTCATAACTCATACATACACGAAGGGTAAAGGAGGAGGGGGCACGTGACTTGACCCGGGGTAGGAAGGGTAATAATTAAGGAGGTAGATAAAGGAGGAGGGGGCACGTGACTTGACCCGGGGTAGGAAGGGTAATAATTAAGGAGGTAGATAAAGGAGGAGGGGGCACGTGACTTGACCCGGGGTAGGAAGGGTAATAATTAAGGAGGTAGATAAAGGAGGAGGGGGCACGTGACTTGACCCGGGGTAGGAAGGGTAATAATTAAGGAGGTAGGTAAAGGAGAGGGGGCACGTGACTTGACCCGGGGTAGGAAGGGTAATAAGGCGGTAGGTAAAGGAGGAGGGGGCACATGCACCGCTGCAGGGGTGGTAGGGAGGGGGAGCGACCGCCTCTGTCGGGTGCGACATGCAAGCTACTGGGGCAATGAAGCGTGGCTTCTGTGGCGGTAAACGGCTGGGGCAATTTAAGAATGTCTGGGTGCAAATACCAGGTGGCAAACATTGCCTGCAGGGCAACTAGGGGGGCCACTTTGTAGGCCTCAATGGAAATATGCAATATCATTACCCGAGCGTACGGTCACCGGCGGAAGCCGAGGGCCTAATCTGCCTCTGGGTTTTTACCCCAGTCTCGGGATGAATGGGCAGATTTTCAGGGTTTTACCCCAGTCTCAGGGTTAATGGGCAGATTTTCAGGGTTTTTACCCCAGTCTCATGGAGAATGGGCAGATTTTCAGGGTTTTTACCCCAGTCTCGTGGAGAATGGGCAGATTCTCTAGGTTTTTACCCCAGTCTCGGGGTGAATGGGCAGATTCTAGGTTTCTTTTAGCCCGCAGTCTTGTGAAAGAAGGGGGAGATTCTCTAGCTTTTTATACCGCAGTCTCGGGGTTAATGGGCAAGATTTCTCTGGGTTTTACCCCAGTCTCGGGTTAATGGGCAGAATTCTCAGGTTTTACCCCCCAGTCTTGTGAAGAAGTGGGGAGCATTTCTAGCTTTTTTAACGCCAGTCCCTGCTGGGTTATATGGGCAGATTCTCTGGGGTTTTACCCCCAGTCCTCGGGGAGATTCTCAGGGTTTTTTACCCCCCAGTTCTTGGGGTGCAATGGGCAGATTCTCTGGGTTTTACCCAGTCCTCGGGGTAGATTGCCCTCAGGGTTTTACCCCCCAGTCTCGGGGAGATTCTCAGGGTTTTTACCCCAGTCTCGGGGTTAATGGGCAGATTCTCTGTTACCCCAGTCTCGGGGTGAAGGGGTTCTCAGGGTTTCAACACCAGGGTTATTAAAAGCTTAATAATCGGTGGGTTCTCATGCTTTAATGGGGCAACTCTGTGACCTGCAGCAGAGGGAATAGGTATGAGGGGGCTGCGCGTTAATGCTTTGGGGCCTCAGCGTTGAAACGTCATTTCACGGAGACCCGGGAGTCAGGTTAGGGCCTTGCCGTCACGTTTGACAGAACTGGAAAGCCCAGAGCAAATATGGCCGCACTAGCCTCAGGCAGAAAACGTCTGTCCACCTTTGGCCAATCATGGCACAGAGAGCCCCGCGATCATAGACGCGCCCCTCTTCATTCAGCCAATAGTGACATTTTCTGCGGCTGCACCCTGCAGTTGCGCATGTGACCAATCGTCTCGACCATCCTGCCCCGGAAGTGGTTCCTCAGGGATAAGAAGGAAGCCGGAAGTGAGTGATTGCTGCTGTCCGCGAACCCGGGGATGGATTGGTGACCGGAGCCCATGGAAGGGGCGGGGCCCGGGGACACCGGTAACGGGAGCGGAACCGGGGAGCCGGGGGTGGTCTACACCATGGAGAACAAGCCAATAGTAACCTGTGAGTCCGGTGTCTGCGGGGAGGGCGGCAGCTCTTGTATATAACCCGTATATACCGGGTGTTTCCTTTATAGCCTGAGACCCTGTACCGGCCGTATACCCCGTATTTACACTGCAAGAACCCTATATACCGTATAGCCCCTACAGTGACATAACCGCCCTATACATTACATGCTACCCTCTATTATACAACACACTCAACAAATACCCCAGCGCGCTGAG
>VKOC01006877.1:0-29708 GCA_009364415.1 Spea multiplicata
CTCTACCCTGCACCCAGTCTCCCACTCTGCCCTGCACCCCCACTCACACTCTGCCCTGCACTCGATTAATTGATAACGAAAATCTACAAATATAACGAGGGCATACTATTTATTCCCTTGTTTTTGTCCTCAGAATGCATCCTTTTGTCTTTAGTGGTTCTATTGCTTTGATGAAACACAGGTGTGATGCCATCATTTCTGATATATGATAATTTAATGATTCTATAGTCATAAATAATATGTACGTTTTTACATAGTTACTGTTAACACCTTGAGTGGTAGCACTCCTTTTACAAAGTAACGAACCAAAATTGTAATCAACAAATTTTACACTGGAGTTTTTTAATTGAATATTCTTTTTTGCACAGTTTCCTGTTACACACTATCTTCTTTATGATCTTGTTTCCCAGTGGTATGGAGCAAATTGCTGTTTCAATTGCATTTCCATTCATATTTATAACATAAATCATATTAGTAATTATCTTTCTCATCACAGCTCTCGACACGCCTTGGAATCTCCCTTCTGTAGAAAATCTCTTAGGGACCGCTGCTATTGGTGTTGGGATTATCTTGCTCATTATACCTGAAGATTGGCAGGAGCGCTTGGGTTTCGTCCCAAGAGACCAAGGCTACATGGAAGATCTCAACATTGATATATGTAGCAAGGGCAGTATGCCTAACGTAACTTCAAAATTAAGCATAGATGAAAGAAGTGTATGAACATATCCAGAGAACTTTTTAATATATTTTAATTTTTGTAGTTATCCATATTTTTATGTTACCTGGAATTCAGATTTTTGTTTACAGGTCATCTCTGTTTATACCTATAGCGATGCAATCATTTTTTCAGTTCACTTAAATGACAGCCTTTTGATTTCTAGTAATCATACGAATTGTGTACACAGAAAAGAGCCTCTATCACTATACCTGTAATGGGACTTGACTGTGCAATGTAAAAATGTCATTAACCTATCTATAATAAATACACAGAGGCTTTCTGGTTTATAATCGGCATGGTGTTCATTAAAAGATTGCAACAATTTCATTGTATATTTAACAAATATAACCATATTAACTTATCACCAAATTGGTAGTCTAAACTGGCTAACTGAATGTATTCCCTAAAATGACAATATGCAGTTCTTGAGAGTACTGACATAGGAGTATTATTATTACCTTTTATTTATATAGCGCCAAAAGTTTACGCAGCGCTTAATACAATACATTTATTCAAGGGGTAGGACAAGACAAGAATTGACAGACTGAGACAAACCAATATATTAGGTGGAGAGAGCCCTGCTCGCAAGCTTACAATCTTGAGTAATATTGATCTAGCTGGGTGGTTACCACCATAATGTCCCCAGAACAATAAAAACCCTCTATCGCCCCGATCAATGTGGAGTCCTGCACTCAGCTACTGGGCTAGTGCCACACAAGTTACTTGTTCCTCGGACAGCAAACTCCTGCACTGAGGTCAGACCTCAAGGAACCACGTCACAGCCATTTAGATCAACCCAAAAGAGAAAAAAAAACATAAAAGGGGGAGGGAGGGCAAAAATTCCTTGTGGCAAATTATCCAAAGAGTGCTGGGACTAGGGTGACCATATCAGCCATTTTTTCCAGGACACATATAATTTTTAAATATTGCTGACCAGCCCCGATAAAATGCTGCCATGTAGTCTGGAGGATGTATAACTGACTAATTGGTTTCCTTCCATAAGTCTATACATCCCACAAATTGCAGGGCAGCATTGTATCTGGGCTGGTCAGTAATAATATTATGTGTGTCCTGGAAAAAATGGCCACCCTAGCTGGGACCTTTCTAGTGCTTCCTTTTATAGCCTAGCCTGACCTCACTTACAAGCCCCTCCCTCTCAAGGGCCACTCAAGACTTTAGCCCAACTGTAAAGAGCTCCAACCTATATTTTCTATGTTAATGCCTTTTCTATATTTTTATCAATGGTTACTGCCAGGGTTGTTGTTTCATATACAACTATCCCTGTCATAATGAGGATTCTTACTCATTCGTAAAAACTCTAAGCCTTGTGCTCTGTAAGTCATTATTGTTGCATACTCCATGACTTCCAGGACTGTGCTAGAATGAGCAATATGTAACTACCAAGCATATCACTGAGGACTGTAGTCTAAAAAATATAATTCCTGCACTATGTATAGATCGATGCCTTTCCCAGTGCTCCAATACTTAATTCTGGAGCACTGAAGTTAGCTCTGTAAAGGGCTGCACATAAGGTTGCCTCACTATTATAGAACTTACCTTTTATTAAGCTATCATACCCTAGTATTTACTAGACGTGCAAAAAAAAAACATTCGGCCCATTCATTTCCAGGGAGAAGATAGGAGATGATGTGGAAGTGGATATCAGAAGCAGAAGTGGTGGGCAGAGAAGGTAGGGAAACAGATAAAGAGTGTGAGAGAGTATGAACCTATGCATTTCTGAGCTTTAGTTACCAAATTTACCAAAATTCTGTAAATTTGCAATTTCTGCAAATCCAAATGCACAAGTCTAGTATTTAGTGCCAACATACCAATTGGTGGTCCAAAACAGTCCCCTTAACACATAAGGAACACCTTTTTTATGTCTGGATTGGTTCTATTACCTAATATGAATAAAGGTTTTTAAGTTTTAGGGTCTGTAGTGTATTCTGACATAGGGTGGCGGGTTCAAGGGGCTGAAGCCACTCTGCTGCATAACAGGGATCCAATAAGCCTCTTGGGCAATCAGATATGACATCACCTTCACTGATCTAGTTGGTTTTAAAAATGTCCAGCGTGAAACATGTTTCTGCCTATCTCTGGATGCTGATGAAGTTGGATATTTCTGAGTTTAGGATTCAATACTGTCTTCTCTGTGGTGAAGGGATATCCCCAAGAAATATGTTGTTAAATAATCTGTTTAGCATCTTATAAATTTCGTCAGGGTAACCATCAGGGGTTTACCTTTTTTTTTTTACCAATTTTTTAAGTTTTTGATCACATTAGTAATTTCAGTATCTTTTAAAGGGCCATTTAACAATGCTCTTTGGGTATTACTCAATTTGGGGATATTTGCAGCTTGTAAGAGAGCTATGACCTCTTGCTTGTTGTCCTGTCCTCCGCTGTAAAGTGTTTGAAAATACTGTTGTAAAATTTCCGCCATGGCTTCGGGGTCTGTAATAGTGTCTCATCCCGTGTGAGTATATGATTTATATGGCGCCTTTTTTGTATGCTTCGGGCCATAAGTTTTCCCGATTTTTTGCCCTAGCAGTAAAATTTGTTTTTTGTATGTAACTGTCGCTGGGTATATTCTGTTAAATGCCCAATAGTTGTTTTACTTGGGAGTATCTCATGTTCTTATCTTCTGAGGGCTTGTGGAGCATACTGTGGAGGCATCAGTCACTAGTGTATTGAGAGACTCAAACTTCTGTTACCATTCCTTGCATTTGAAATGATGTGGTCTATAATCAGTACTTTGGTCATGTTTCCAAAAAGGAGACGGTCCTCAATAGACATGTGCAAATGGGCCAAAAACGATTCAGACCAATTTGTTGGTTTGTTTCTGGGTGATGATTTTCATTCCCTGCACATTGGGTTCAGCCAAAAATGTGGGGATGAACGGAGGGCAATATTGCTGTGACATCCTCTGCCACGAATGGAAGATGACACTCCAGGTTATATCCACAGAGACAAAGAAAGAAGATTAAAGAATGAGCGTTGATCGCCTTTTAAAATAGGCTTTCGCCACATTACAGTGTATGGCGGATGTGCCCTTTAGGGGGCACACAGAGACCCTGTTGCTGATCTTGGTCTTGCTGAATGCCTCAACATTTAAACAAAGAAAGTGGACGTAGATCCCTTTCTAAGCTTGTTTAATACCATCATGTGCCAGGCACATTGTTGGTCGTTAACTGTTTTTGCGTGATGTGCTTGGCACGTCAATGGTAGTTATGGGGTTAAATGGGATTGTGTTGGTGAAATCATTTAATGAGAAGGGCTTGGGAATACTTGTAAAAAATAAACTTAGCAACAATGTCAGACAGAAACTGTAAAAAGTTGCTTTAAACACCAACTAGAGCTGTTCTCAGAGCTAAAAAAAATTGTATAATGTAATTGCTAACATGACAAAAACGGACTGTTTTTGCGTGACGTGCCTGGCACGTCATTGGTCATTAAAGGGTTGATTTTGTAGCCCATCTCTGCTTCAAACTCTATAATGTACTTTTTAAGAACAGGTGCCAAGACTAGAGCTGGCTATTCAAGGTAGGGTCCTATTATTGACTATAGAGAGCTAAAAATATATGTCCCTTTTTAATGTAATATATGGACTTCGTGTGGTAGTGTCCCCAGGAGTGTTGCAGGCAGTGAGGATATATGCCCCTGTGAGCGCGATGGATGAACTGCTGCCAAGAGTTGTGTTCCTTGCCCTGGTAATCTTTCCTGTACTCCTGTAAACCTCCCCAGTGACCAATTGAAATCATAGACACCATTTTGGTTGTTCCTTGTATCTCGCCTTCTAAGATTCACATTTTTGGCCATATTAACTAAACACTTAGCCTCAGCGTTTAACATCCCATTGGCCTCAGTTAAAAAGAGTGAACCAGTTTAAATCCTTTGTGTTTACTCAAAGTCACAGTTGACCTGTAGCCTTTAAAAACCATGTTTTTCCTCAATAAATGTTACATCTTACTTTGCATCCTGAATGGTGTGTCATTACTGGTAGTTTGACAGACTTTACTAGAAAAGGACGGTTTTGTCAGAGAATAAGACCGGCTTCTGCTATCAAACAAGAGGTTGTGCGAATTCAATAGCTCCTTTAAAATATGAGTTGGATGATTTTTTTTAGCAAAGAATATAGAATAGATAGGGATGTAATTTTGTAAAGACATGATTAGCTATAGCTTATTGATCCTGTGAGAAATCAGATTAGCAGTTGAAGCACAATTGTAAATCACTTCAATATGTGTTTTTATTTTTTTGCACACTTTGGATCAACAGCAAGGTTGAACTTGATGGAAGAGTGTCGTTTTTTCAACCTTCATTATTATGTCACAATATTTTAACCCTAGATCCTTAACTGGCTTTCCTTTCTAGAATGGTATTATTATTTATTGTTTTATATAGCGCCATCATATTCCATAGTGCTGTACAATGGCTTTATAACGGCAGATGTCTGTTAGGGTTCCAAAATTGGACTCTTACAAAATTATAAGCAGTGTTGTGAAAAAGAACACTTTTTTTTATCATGTTCATTAACAATATCCAAATGACCTGGACTAAACTAGTAAATTTGTGTTGTTGTTTGGTTAATTTTATTTATCAATCAATACAGCCAAGAGGCTTATAAAATGAGACATTGTTTGGAGCGACAATCTCACGTTTTCAGGATATGCTACGTTATTAGAGCCACATAATTACCCAGACGCAGCTGCTGCAGCTTACAAATGAAATATATTTACCTTAAACATTACTCCACAAATTATTTAATTGAGTTTTTATTGTATTTTTTTTATTTGCTTTTTTTTTACTTTAACACAGCAAGAAAAGTAGCAATCCCACAGGTTTTATAGCTTTTCATTCACCTTCGTACCATGGCAATAAAAGTCACTCCACGTCGATACACAGCGTTGTGTGTATGTATCTCTCATCAAGATGAGTGCATGCAACCGAATATGCTGCTTTCTTCCAGAATATAGCCAAACTATTGTCTATGGACTGAAGCTTTTGCAGGCATGTGGACACGGAGTCCATGTTTATAAAGCATGTTTGACAAAGCACCAGCCAAGAAGACAATCTTCTTGAGGAATGCAAACAATGTTCTTAAGACATATTTGCCATTCAAACAATGAGCTTGTTAAAATGATTTGGTTCCTAATCAAAGTGCAACTTACTGTATGGTATCACATATCCTTTAGCAGTTAGCTTTTAAATACAAAATCTGCTGTATTCAATAAGATCTTTCCTTGGTAGTGAGAAAGAGTGAGCAAGAATATAAAATTTTACATTATTCAAATATTTATACTTCTTGCAAGCACAGCAACTCCTTGACTGCTGATCATGGTCTCTTCTAAGCACACTGTGCAAGGACAGTGCGGTATACCATAACACAATATCTGCCCAAGGACCAAATGCATACATATACCATAAAGAGAGTTTCAGGCATTGATTATCATTGTCTAAAGCACATACATTTATGCTTGTATAGTAATAGCTGTTGATGTGCATGAAATAAATTAGAAATTGTTAATTTGGGATTTCATGTCTCAAAAATATGCTCTGTAAATAAAAAATGCAGTCTTGTTTCTATAAAGTTTTTAAAGGATTTAAGAAAACTATCCTGCCATAATAAATCAGAATTTGGTAGTATACATAAGATTACTGTACATTCCTGATGGAAGTCATATCATTAAGGCAACTAATATGTTTTTTGAAAAATCCACACATTCATTATATATACACTATATGGACAAAAGTGTTGGGACACTTGACCACTACACCTGCAGGGACTTTTATGACACTGCATTCTAAATACATAGACATCAATATGTAGTTGCCCCCTCTTTGCAGCTATAACAGCTTCCACTTTTGGGAAGGCTTTCCTCAAGATCTTAGAGTGTTTCAGTGGGATTTTCTTGCTCATTCATCCATTAGAGCATTTGTCAGGTCAGGCACTGATGTTGGATGGGAATGCCTGGCTTGCATCTCCATTCTAGTTCATCCCAAAGGTGTTCAGTGGGGTTGAGGTCAGGATTCTGTGTGGGCCAGTAAAGTTCTTTCATACCAAACTCATCCAACCATGTATATAAATACATGGTTGGATGAGTTTGGTATGTCCATAAGGAAATTGCTTTGTGAACTGGGTGAAACAGTCATTCTTGAATAGAAAAGGGGCTTCCCCACTCTGTTCCCGCAAAGTTGGAAGCATAGCATTGTCCAAAATGTCTTGGTATACTGAAAGGGACATACCATGAACTGGAACGGAGATTGCGAGCCAGGACTTCTCATCCAACATTGGTGCCTGACCTCACAAATACTCTTCCCAAAAGAATGGAAGCTCTTACAGCTGCAAAGGGGGGGCCAACTACATATTAATGTACATTTATTTAACAATGTTTTAAAAATCCCTTTGGGGCAATGGCAAGTCGTCCATATAGTGTGTGTGTATATATATATATATATATATATAACAAGAAGCCACCTATACAGCCATGAAAAACACACAATTAATAATAATCTACGTTGTTAGCAGCATGTGAAATAACAGGAAGCAAATATGGTTAAGTTACGTTTATGAAGTGTCTCTGCTTCTGCATTGGGTACCCTTCTTACTAAGTGTCCCTGTTTGAAATTGAATGCTATTGAGGAGGCAAATAAAACATGTTGATACACACTGTCCCTCAAAACATATTTACTTATTTCATAAAGTCTACTATATACCATGGATTTTATTGTAGGCACAGGTCGTGTTTGGTTTTGAATGACATTAAATGATATGTTTTTAGAGCCAGGCTTTTCTGTTCTACTCCCTTAAACATTGGCTGTTATACCCCTCAGCTGATTTGGCACTTCTCCTTTTTGCTCAGCTTCCTTCTTCTTTGCTCCAGGCTTCTCTCTATGTATTCATCCTCCTCCACAGCTCTGAAACAAGGAGATAGGGCAAATTATTATTCTACAATCGTGATTAATCAATTATTAGTTTTATTTCTATTGTGATACTACTAAGATATCAGCATCGAAGGAAATGAAGAACTCGTGTTAAATTATATTTAGAACGTGCAGTAGATTATGTAGCATTATTACATGAACAAACATAATAAGCACTGGTGCAAAAGGAGGTGGTTAAGGAGGGATGGGATAGAATGTAAGTCTCTGTTTGAGAGAAGATGGTTTTATTTTAGTGAAACTCAATTGCAGATATCAGTGGTCTGAAAATATCAAAGGTGGTAGAAACAGACAGTTTCAAGTAAAAAGCAGAGGCTTAACGTATGAAATGTAGGGGTTTAGGATTGGATCACAGTTGCAGTGTGGATGCACCAAGCACAAACATACAGTTAAAGCATGAAATGAAGGGCTGAAATTCTAGCCATTATTGTAATTATGTAGTTATGTTAAACCACTGAAAATGCTAACTTTTTCCCACAAATATTGTTTTTATTTCAATTTCATGATCTTGTTGGGGTTTTTGTTCAAAACCAAAATGAAAACCCCATCTATGTCTTTGGTTGCACAGCTTAAAAGCTAGTCATAGCTTTGCTTGCAAAGTCCAAAATATCACTTTTTCTAGAGGATTAATAAACTCAAGTATAGAATAGACATATGATCATATGAGCAGAACAATGGGGTTCAGGTGTAAATTGTATCACTAATGTTGATTCTTGTTATACACAAGGTAAATAGCAAATATTATCCCCATACCTAAATACACCAATAAAAGATACGAGCAGCTGATTTGCCTGTCTAATATTTCATTGATAATATAATGTAAGCTAAGAATTTATGTAAAAATGCTTAGGGGTACACACCGTCTCTCCTTGATATGCAGGTCCCTCACAAGACCATCACGTTGGTCCACAAGAGACACCAACTCATCTAGTAGGAGCTTTTCTTGTCTCTTTTGCGCTTCACTCTTCATACAGTCTTGAAAAGAGTAAAAATCATATACATCAGGTTTTGTGAAGGTGGCCACTTTAGCTACTGGTCTTCTAAACCTGGGACCCTTGTGCTCAATGAGATTACATTTTGAACACAATTTCTCCACCACCGGTTCAGTTAATAACCTGGTGCAGATCATTATGAAATAATTATGACCATGCCCTTTTTGTATACCACTACATGCATTCAACCACCCAATGCAACCATTACTCATGTTATGTCCACCTCATGTTATGCTTCTGGATGTGATAGGAGGATTTGAGCTACTAACCTCAATTAGCAGTATGCCTCAGTTATTTTCTTTCTCAGAACACTTACCATCAATGCACAGAAGTGCTCTTAGGTCTCTGCTCAAGAGTTCAAATCGCCTTTCAAGGTCCTGTTCCTCTGCACTTTAAGAAAGAAAATATAAAAAGCTATGATGTGATAAGAACAAATTAAAGCACTTAATCAATATGATTTTTTGTATTTTTAATCCTAAAGACACTCCATGCACCAACTACTCCTTCGGTTATATAAATCAATCTTTATATTTTAACTATTGCTGTGCAAATTATCCCTGATTGATATGTGAAAACTTTGTGAAAACTATGTTAAGCAGCGAGTTATGTTTTGCCTCACTTGGGATCACCCCAAAATAGTGACTCTTTGTCGGGTGGGCATTGCTGGCCATAGAACGGTATGGTGGCGCCGGGCTGTCTGGTGGTTAATGGGATTATACCTTTAATCCTATCATGTTTGCTGTATATATATATATATTATATATAATATATATATATGTGTGTGTGTGCTGTCCTCAATAAAAAGAACTTTGTTTTACCCCTACACTAAGTCTTGGCTAGTGCTTGGGGGAATATGAAGGGTTAATCCCTTCAGCAATTAAACTTTCCGTGGCAAGGAAAATCTGTAAGGGTCACCCTCACAAGCACCATACTAATCTCCTCACACAGACAATAGCCAATACAAAACTGAGATAAAGAGATTTGGGAAGTAATAATTAAAATAGGCTAGACAGTGAGTCATTCTTAACCGCTTAAGGGAATGTATGGTTCCTTTTTGAACCCTCCGTGACCGTGTTTAGCTGTAATTTACTACTCTCTCATTTAGTGTACCCACGTACGGTATATATATATATATATATATATATATATATTATATATACACTTTTTTCTTCAGAACAAGAGGGGCTTTCTTTAGATACCATGACCTGCTTGAAACATCTTTGAAGCCAGATAATTCAATTTGCCCCCCCATCAAACCATACATTTTTGAAAACTAGACACCCCAGAATATTTCAAATTCTACTATTTTAACACTTTCCATGCACCAATTCTACTACCAGCTTTTGTCAAAGTTTGTGTTTTTTCCCCACAGAAATTGTACTTTAGGTATGAATTTACAGCTCTTGGTATGTCACTGACAAGCAACACCCCAATATGAATTCAGCAACATCTCCCTAGTACAGTGACACCACCCATGCGTCAGGTTGTTTAGGGGATACAAGCCCAAATCTGGGAGGTGCGTATTTATTTCATTTTGACATCTGGTCAGTCTGCGCCTATGTCCTTTTTGGGATATCTTTGAATCCAGCTAATTCAATTCACGCCATCGAACCATATATTTTTTTAAACAAGACACCTCATGGGTAATTCAAATGCTAGTTTTTTAACTCTTTCCATGCCTGGATTTTTTGAAAGATACCGTGCTAATTTTAGCACTTGCTCATAAAAATAACCTTTTTTTTATATCTATGGAAGTTTTATTATGTTTTGTTGGGTCTGGATGGTTCCCCTGATGTGACATCACTGGATAATTATTTTTCCATTTTACCACATTTTTACCCTCTTGGAAACTTGTTTATTTTGTAATGGGTGCCGCCATTTTGAGAGATTTGGCTCTTGTGACCAGACAGCGGAGCAGTCACAGTGGTTGGGTTATTGGGGTTGCTGAATGGCTCACTATAGTTGATCAACATCGAGGCATTACAGCAAAGAAGGGACTTGAGGTGCCAGGCACGTCATCGGTTGGTAACTGACTGTTTTTCCTGTGACATGGCACATCATAGGTTGTTAAGAGGTTATTACCCTTACACATGGAAACAAGAGTTAACCCATGTGAAATTACAGTCTCAATAATCTTCGTAAAATGGGGGTCCGGCACCTAGCCACCAACACCTTAAGATTGATTGCCCATTATCCTGTTTAAAAGGCTACCATGTCATCATGCTGGACAGGTGCTGGTAGGATGCTGCATCAGTAGCATGTTAATGTAGATTCCAAATCTTGTGCATGTATGGGCAGCACAATAATTAATCATTCTTTAGCAATGCAATATTATTAACCCATGTTCAACTCCACTACTTACAGTAACTGTAGCTCATCTTGCCGACGGATCAAGGCATTTTTCCTGTTCACCAGTGAGAACCACTCTTGGATCAGGATTTCTTCTGCTATCTTATCTGTACCTACAACAAGTGCAACACAATTACTTACAATATTTGTGGTTTTTCCATGTACTTATCGGGACCTCAGGTGCACATATTACTGTTGAGCATAATTCAGTGCAGTGTTATCGTTTAGGAAATTCTTTGGCTTTTTCATATTTAATAAAACCAACTACTGCAAATAGCAGATATTTTATTATTACAGTACATTTTAACTATTTCATTAAAAGCTAAGTTTCATATTTACATTCTGATTATAAGAGAAACCTCATTTTTTGCAGTTCAAATTAGTAGGGCTACAAATCAATTCAAATTAGTAGGGCTACCCCCTTAGTTTCTCTACTAGGGACCAAGTGTTCAAAAAAAACAACCTTACCATGCGCCTGGAATTTGAGTTTATGTGTTTTTATCAGTTCTCCCAAAATTTTTACTATATGCTGTGGCGTTCAAAGCTCATTACCCTTTTCCATGAACTGTCGGAGTTCTTTTTCCACTATAGCAGCCCGCGCATCGATCACTTTCTGCTCGTTCTCCAGAGCAGCAAGTTCGGAGGCAACATACTGGCTTGTGTCTTTAAGACTCTGTGTGAGAAAATTAAGATTTTAAATTCCTTATTATAGTGAATCAGTGGCATGATAGGAATGATTGCCAGCACTTCATGTCTTATTGGGTCATTTTAAGCTCACCTTCTCAAGTCCACCCTTAAGAGCTTGGGATATTTTGGACAGTAGTAGAGCACTGTTCTATTTTACCTTAACCCATAATGGCCTAAATCTCATGACAGATGACAGATGTATAAAAATAACTCATGCCAACACTTGAATTGGACCAGGCCCCGGATACACACTGACACACACGCACATATATGTGACTATATACATGCTCAGCTTCATGAGACTTACAGCTAGGGGATACATGAAAACACATAAATTGACAGCAGATAAGAACCACTTGGCCCATCTAGTTTTGTTTTTCCTTCTGTAGACCTGTTGGCTACCCCTGAGCTATATAAGATAGCTTTAGGTACAAATATGTATACTTATTAAAAATATAAAAGTGAAAAACGTTTTGTTTGACCCAGTGTTTTGTTTTACAAACGATTTAAAATAGGTGTTTTACTATTTAATAGGTACGGTAATTTATAAATTAGAAAAACAAAGATTATACTAAGCATACAGATGTATAGTGGAAGTAGAGTGAAACCAAGGCATATAAAGACAAATGTAGATATATAGGTAGATCCATACTAGACAACATATACATGGAAACACACAAAAGAAAAGAATGAAACAAATGGACAACATATAGAAACACAGTAAGGTGCTCTTAGAAGATACCAGGGTTTCTTCATCTTTTACTGGAGTCTCCGTGTGAGGACCTTCAGTTGAGGAAGAAAGTATGGGAATGGAAACAAATGGCTCTGTAAGAAATAAAACAAAACATTCATGTGTGATGTTAATTGAGGTTAACCCTTAAATTAAGAAAACATAGTGGTAAAAAGAGAGTTGAGGAAGGTATGTGGAGAATTATAGAAAAAGTTAGGGGGGGGGACAGAAAGTGACATTCTATTTATTCTAACCAGTTACAATTTGAGAGGACGGCCTGGAACCCGTATCAGTACTTTTCTGTGTGTTCTCTGTGTCCTGTGGATGTGAAAAACAATGTCAGGATTTATTGCAGAAATATCAAAGCTGTGTACAATAAAAACGAATAAAGCAGAAAATGCCGGGAACATAAATGGATAGGTACATGGAGGGAATTACCGAAGGAAACTAACCTCATCTTGAGAAATAGATTGAGTCCGAATAATAGATCGTCTTTTCTTCACAAGGTCTGCATCACGAAGATGACCTAGACCACTTCCTTTTCGAGGTGGAGGAACTGGCATTGATGCAGATGAAGCAGCATTTTCTCCTTCCTCTGAGTGACCCTCTGACCCCCCGCCATTTACACTTAGTCTTTTCTTAATACGAGGGGGTGGGATGACAACGCCATGGGAAGAGGAATTCGGTAAGTCATTTTTATGGGAAATTGATGTAATAGGCTGTATTGTGCCATTAGTTCCAGATTCTTCTTTGGCTTCCAAGGAGTTGGTAGAGTCCTCTTTGATATTGTTTGGAACACTTTGTTGCTCAGAGGTTAGTATAGGCAGCATTTCTGCTACACTGCTCTGTACTTCTTGCTTTCCAGGAGAATGTTGTGACTTTTCTTCAGTGTGACACAATGGAATCCTGGTTTTCTCAGGGGAATATCTTGATGTATCCTTTGTAACTGTCATCTGTGGATTTTCTGCCTGAATGGAGGACTTTTTGTTGTGTTCTTCAGATGAATACAGTGATATTTTCTTTTCTTCTTGGGAAGACCTAAACAAATTATTTTCCCCTTGCTTAGTATTCATTACCTTATTGTCCTTAAGGGCGGAAGTGTGTATTTCATATTCATTTTGAGATGGCTTGGACTTATTTTGTTCAAGACAAACAGTATCCTGACTGATGGAGCTTTGAATGGCCAGTGCTTTGGTGGTTTCAATGGATTGTTCCTCATGTGCATGGGTAGACATTTCTGTCTTTTGTAAAACAGAGCCAATTATCTGAACACTATTGCTTTCAGGTTCAGAGGTTGCACATGGCTCAGAAGTAATGAAATGTGATCTGATCTGACAGAGATATGTTAGAATTATGAGCTTGTCAGGAACAGGGCAAAGAAGCATGTCGGTGGGGGAAAGAAGAGGAGGTATACCAAGAGCGGCAAAACTATCATATGCCTGCAGAAAAGAGAGATGTAGTATAAACTTGAGTACTGCACATATTACAGTTAATTTAATATATTTGTCCAGTGTCAACAGTTTTTTTAACTTCCCCGAATTTAAGTAATTACAATAAAATTCTTCTACTTTCTACTACTACTAAGGTACTACAATACTTGATGGCCAAGATGAAATACTTACTTTCTTGTTGTTTTCTTTTATGTTTAATGGGTCCAAAGCTTCGTAGTCACTATACATAAATAGAAGAGAAAAACACAAATTTATGAAACTGGATAAAAATGGAAAATTAATAAAGGGAGTCTTTCTCCAAACCTAAATTTGGAAACCTATTTTTTTCAAATCCAACCCTATTTTTTACATGTCTTTCCATCCTGTATGCTACCTCGATTATTTATTCATACTCTTATCACATAATTAACCACTGTCAATCAGCGCTCTATGAGATCTGCTAAAAGCATGGTTATTATGCCATCTCCAATTAAACGCCTCCCTTCCACTCACCTTGCTATGACTTAGAAAAAAATCTCCCTTTCACTTTTATTACCCACTCTGTAATTATCCCGATTGCATCTTTACATCTTGCATAAATCTCATTATCTGTCCTTACTTGCTTTCATCCTATACGATTATCATTCATTCCACTTTTCAAGTTCTATATGTTCCTTTATCTCACCATCTTTGCACGTCCATCCTCTCTGGAAACATTACTTACATGCTGTCAGGATGAAAGTGATGAAGTATTGCACAAAATGCTAATCCATTTCTCCAGGAGGTGGTGAAATTATTAACACGTACGCCACGGTATCCTGAAGTCACCTCTTGACACCAACGCAGAAGTGAGTCAGTGCTACTGAATGCTACCTGAAGGATAAAAATGTATGTATGTATGTATATATATTTAGAAAAGCAATATATTGTTATATAGAGTTTATGCATAGAATAAACCAATTCATATACACTACATGGGCAAAAGTATTGGGACATCATGTGGAAAGCCTTCCCAGAAGAGTTGAAGCTGTTACAGATACAAAGAGAGGACCAACTACATATTAATGTCTAAGTATTTAGAATGCAATGTGATCAAAGTCCCTGTTGGTGTGACACTCAGGTGTCTCAATAGTTTTGTCCATATAGTGCAGGCATGTCCAAAGTCCTTCCCGAGGGCCAATTGCGGCCCGCGTTCCAGACTGATAAGTCCCCCCCAGATAAGTTGCCCAAATATAGATCTGTTTTTTGATATTAAAGGCAGAGTGATTTAACACCTGTTTAGATTTCACAAAATGAAAAGTATGCCGTTTTCAATTTTGCAAAAAATAGTTAATTTGCATTTCATTTTAATGGTTCAAAGAATGCCAGGCAAAATGGTCGGCCCTCGCACATGTTCCCTTCATCAAATCTGGCACTCTTCGAAAAAAGTTTGGACATGCCTGATATAGTGTATGTATTGTATGTATTTGTATCTTCATTTGCATTTATCTTATTAATGCATAGCAAATACATTATAAAGAACATTAGTGCCAAGATGCAAATACAGTAGAATAATATGATAAGGTAAGACCATATATAAGCAAAGCTTCAAAGTTAAATATTTGAACAGCGGAACAAGTAAGACAAATGCAATTCCAAGGCCAGCCTTAAGATGTCTCTAATGCTGCATGCATGTAATATGTTTGAGGGAACCCTCTAAATTTCTTGCACACGGTAGGTAATGATTATCTGTAGTTTCTCGGGAAGGAACAATTTCATGTTACTGTTTGATTTAGCACTGTCTGTTTCTGTGTGGGGGGAGTAATTTGACATAGTCCAAAAATCCTTTAGTAGAAACACTGAAGCTAAAGCATGGAAAGTTAAGAAGAAATGTTGAATATGAACAAAAATATTTTTCATGAAGCATGACAGATTAATTTCATTCATGATGAACAATGTCATCTAACACAATAAATAATATCAATATGTACTGAAATATAGGCTTTTATAATGTTAATCTCTATTTTTATTAATGAATGTATTTATAGCATGACCCCTACATACAAGCACAGCAGGAGGGAGGCAGAAATATTCCGCAAATCTCTGAGAAGTTTCAGGAAAGAATTGTGTTGGTGGGACTGACTGAAAGAACGCAAACAAATTGTGCTAGAATTTAGAGTAATTTTGTAATTGTGTGAAACTATCAAGGAATAATAATTATTTCAGAGATATTTCTACCAATAGAAGTGAATACACTCTATGGCTGCTTTGTGAAGGAATGTTTTCTGCAGGTGCAGCAGGAACAAAAGTGGCACTGGTTTAATCTTGACAAAACAGTCAAGTCAAAGCAGTCATTTGTAGATATCTAAGGAAGAGTGAGACGTCAAAATCCAAATAAAGCACCTAAGCAACTTCTACAATCAGGACAGAAAAGCACATGCTCTATTAATAATGCCTGAACACTGCAATGCTATACATAACAATGTATACATTTAAACAATAGGGGTGATTTTTAAAGGCTCCATATCTGCATAAAATAATGTTTGTGTCATAAAGATTTGTGTACAGAGAATTCAAATCCCTTGATATTGCAGCTGTAATACTGACATTTAGAATGTGGTTTTTGATTTTGTCAGGTTTTTTGGTTTTTGGCACTTAACAACAAAAAGTAATACATGAGTTGCACCACTTTTCATTTTTTCTAATCTTTTTGGCATCTTTAGTCACCATCGGAGCAATACAACTGGTAAGCCCCCCCATGTCCATCCCCCTGTGCCAATACCTCTGTGTCCCCATCAAAGATGTACTGGCACAGGCGCATGATGATAGTGGAGAGGCAGAGATGTATGGGCACTGGGGGGAGAGGCAGGGGTGTATGGATGGGGGGGCAGGAGAACTCCTTCCATCATTATATACCCTTAATTTAATGTCAAAGTGCAAAGATATCCCAGCCAGACAGTGTGGATATTGGTGGAGGGCAGAGGGGTAAGGATGATAGGGTAGATGGTGTTAGAGAATTATGGAGAGGAGAGGCAGGGGGAGAGGTAAAATGGAAATGGTCATTGGGAAAGATAAGTCCCAGGCACAATCATCTGTAGTGGGTGCCAATATTCCTGATAGCTGCCCTGATTTACATCATGGTTCAACCTGATGCACCTTTATAAATCACCCCATTATTGTTTTCATAGATGATGGAAGACACATTAACTAAACAGAAAAGATGGTCTTCCAAGTTCTAGCTGGAAAGATTAAAGTGTGGGAGATACTTTGCAGAGCTACCCAAGCAAAATGCCACTTTTTCAGCCAAGAGAAAGGAGGGCAAAATGGCAGCAGGATGCAAGTTACACCAGTGCAGCTTTATACAGAAGGTAGAAGTGATTGATGTTGTTGTTGAGTTCTAGTCATATCAATAAAGACAGCAAACACTTCTTGCAGGCATGGAAACACCAACACTCTGCTGGTAGGCGCTAGTAACACTCTGGGAGGGCATAGTAGCAAACCAGATTTTGATACTCTACAGAGAATAATAGATCAATGTTCTACTAGGTAAGAGGTTAAGAGATGGGAGATACTGTCTCCCACCAGCCACATGCTTAGTCATCTACTCAAGTGCATAATCAACACTTTCACATTTCCATAGAATATTGCCCCATTTATCTAACATATGAGAAGCATCATTCTGTTAAGGCGTTCCCTCTCAGAGTGTCTCAGAGTGATGCTACTTCAGGGCTGTCACATACCTCCCCCTCCTGCCCTGTGCACACGCTCAGTCTCTTCTTTTCTGCGCTCCTCTGTGATCCAGTAGTTGCAGGAGAGGACATAGCAAATCTGTATTCTGATAACTTCTTGTCTGCCTCATTCTCAATTCCTGTCAATCTAACACTGTGTGGGGTGTTGCAGAAATAAGGGGCAGACTCTTGGCTGTTACAGTTTGGTAGAGCTTCTTCCTGCTCCCCTATTATCTCTGGCACACTTTCATTATCTTTATCATCAACAATTATGTGTGCTTCCTCGATAACATTGTCATCTTGCTTGTTCATATTCACTTTCTCACACACACTGTTTTTCACATTCAGATGTGTCTGTGCCTCAAGAGCATTATCGTCTTTTACTGCTCTTCTCTCAACTCTATTATCTTGATGTACCCTTTCCTCCATTTCTGTTTCTATTGATGATTCAGGCCCTGTCACCTGTACAATATCTGCTGTTTCTGTAGTTTTCACTAATTCCTGCTCTTTAGTTTTCTTTTTAGATTCAGTGCCCTGCTCACATTTGTCTTCTGTGTTATCCTTTCCAGCCATCATTTTCTGTATACCCCAAGCTAAAGAAGGTCTAATTTCAGATGTGCTCTCTACAGTCTTAGTATTCCAAGCTGCTTCTGGTATTCTCACTCCTTCCTGGATTTTAATGTTGTCCAAAGATGTATTCTCTTGGTCTTCATTTTCTTCAGTTCTGTTCTTCACCATGGTTGCTTCTTGCACACTCATGTCTGCAAAGGATTGATTTTCAGATACACTCTCTGTGTCCTGAACGCTCTTAGCTCTTTCTTGAATTCTGAAAGGTGTCTCTTTCTCTCTACATGGTTCAATGCTAACCATTTCCTCCATACTCTTTATTTCCTGCACATCCATTTTTGGAGATGCAGGTTTGGTTGCACTCTCTGTCTCTTGTCTGCTCATTAAAACATTGTGAGCTGTGATTTCATCTATGATCTGGTCATGATCCAGCCCTATCATTACATCCCTTTCTGCTGTGGCACTATCTGTATTTTCTGTTTTCCTTTCTTTGAGAAATGGTGTTTCCACCATTTTATTTCCCTCTGCTATAGTCTCTTGCTTACCAATGTTTTCCAGTACATTATCATCAATGACAAGATCAGGGCACTGCTCAGTTACATGTCCCATCACTTGTTCATTGCTTGAAATTTCTAGTGGCCCTATGCCCTCTTTTTCATCCATCTTCCTTACATGTACTGCTCTTCTCTCACCTCTATTATCTTGATGTACCCTTTCCTCCTTTTCATCGCATTTGACTATGGGCTCATTTGCTTTTATATATTGTGACTTTTCTGCCTCCATCCCTGTTGCCTTTACTTTCTGCATAGCATAGTCGGTTGGATTTTTAACCTTGTCATTCTCCACTGTAACTTCTATTGATGATTCAGGCCCTGTCACATGTAGAATATCTGCTGTTTCTGTAGTTTTCACTAATTCCTGCTCTTTAGTTTTTTTTATAGATTCAGTGCCCTGCTCACATTTGTCTTCTGTGTTATCCTTTCCAGCCATCATTTTCTGTATACCCCAAGATAAAGAAGGTCTATTTTCATATGTACTCTCTAGAGTCTTAGTATTCCAAGCTGCTTCACGTATTCCCACTCCCTCCAGAATTGTAATTTTGTCCAAAGATGTATTCTCTTGCTCTTGATTTTCTTCAGTTTTGTTCTCCACCATGGTTGCTTCTTGCACGCTCATGTCTGCAAAGGATCGATTTTCAGATACACTCTCTGTGTCCTGAACACTCTTAGCTGTTTCCTGAATTCTGAAAGGTGTCTCTTTCTCTCTACATGGTTCAATGCTAACCATTTCCTCCATACTCTTTATTTCCTGCGCATCCATTTTTGGAGATGCAGGTTTGGTTGCACTTTCTGTCTCTTGTCTGCTCTTTAAAACCTTGTGAGCTGTGATTTCTTCTATGATCTGGTCATGATCCAGCCCTATCTTTGCATCCCTTTCTGCTGCAGCACTATCTGTATTTTCTGTTTTCCTTTCTTTGAGAAATGGTGTTTCCACCATTTTATTTTCCTCTGTTATAGTCTCTTCCTTACCAATGTTTTCCAGTACATTATTATCAATGACAAGATCAGGGCACTGCTCAGTTACATGTCCCATCACTTGTTCATTGCTTGAAATTTCTAATGGCACTATGCCCTCTTTTCCATCCATCTTCCTTACATTACAAAATTCCAACATATCTCCCACCTTAAGAACATTCTCGACTGCAGCCTTATGCTCATTTGCTGCATTATTACTACTTGGGGTTCCTTTCTCCTGAATTGTCTCATCTCTTTTGGTTTCCCCTTCATTTATAATTTCTTCGGTTAATTTTAGCATTTTCTCTCTTTCAGTTTCTATAATTGATGCCTGTGTCTTACATGTTTTTTCTCTTTCCTCATGTTCGGCCACTTTTTCGTGTACACCTGTACTGTTGATGTTTTCGCGTGCAACAGTTTTCTGGTCTTGTACAAATGCTATGTGAGCACTCCCATACAAATTCTCTATTTTTTGTTCATTAGCAGACTTTGATGCTACCCCTTGCAATTCTGCAATCTCTAAAATGCCCTTTGAATCATTGTTTTGTGTAGCTATCTCTTTGGCAATATTTGTGTCTGGCTCACTTTTAGCAGATATGGGCATTATGTGTGTGTCTAACGCTATTGGTGCTGTCTCTTGAGCTATGTCTGGTTTGACCATTCTCTCAGTATTTTTTACTATTTCTGATGCCTGATGAGTCATCTCTTGAAATTCTACAGCTTCACAGAGATTTGTTTCTCGAACGCCTTCTGTTTTCAGTATTTGCTTTCTTCTTACTTTAATCTCTGGAACCTGAACAGTTTCAGGAGGTTTTTCCCCTTCTTTGATATTTACATCATGTACTCTATCTACTGATAACAGCCTATTTTCTCTGCTTTTCTCCATAGCCTCCTCATTAACTTGTCCATCGTCTTTTTCTTGTTTCCCAGCCTTGTTCAGTGGACCTTTGTTCATACTCAATGTAACCTCAGGAATCTGAGCTATATCTGACAAACATTTCACTTCTACCACACCCTTCCTATTCTCTTTCTGTATATGCTGATTTGCTTCCCCAGGTTGCTTTGTAGGGGTCACTTTGAGATGTGGCATATTGCAAGAATTGACCTCCTGGGTCTTCCATACCTCATTAGATCTGGCAAAAACACACAAGATAAAAGGAAAGTTATTACAGTATGTACTCTGTAATATATAAATATATTCTAAAATATCAGTGTAACTGTCTATTGTTACTAATAAAGACCAAAAGGGAAGAGGGTACACTAAGTATATTATTGAAAATAAGAATACCATAAATTTACTAGATTGCAGAATCTTTTATGAAATTATAGGATGATCTTCTTCAAAAAGTAAATGCATCGTGGCAACTGATCAAAAAAACACCCCCATGTCAATGAAGCAGATATAAAAGACAATGGGACATGTGTAGGTGGGAATGAAATCAAAATACAAACATTTTGTAATATGATTTGGATATATAGATCCAATCACCGGCTTAAACCGTACCTATACAGTATTTAACTTATATCTGAAAACATGTATTCCTATAATTAAGTCTGAATTGTAGTACCATGAGTACACTGCTGATGGTGCCACGTGGCATCTGACAAGAATTATCAGATATTTTGTAAAATGAGGTCTGCAAAAATGTGTACCAGCTTAATATGCCAATAATGACCAAGCTTTATCCTAAAGTAATATTACTTACGTTTTATTATGGTGTAAACAATTTTAACTATTGCACAGTACCAGTAAGTACTTACTTACTGGTACTGTGGTACTGTACCAAGCTGAAAAATCATAATATTCAGCATGGAAAAACATAATATTTGGGGGATATAATCTTTAATTATGGGGAAACAGCTTATTGATCCAAGGAGAAATCTGACTGCCATTTTGGGGTCAAGAAGGAATTTTTTTCCCTGGTTAGTGCAAAATTGGAAAGAGCCAAACCGGGGGGTTTTTGCCTTCTTTTGGATCAACAGCAACAAATTAACAGATATAGGAAAGGCTGAACTTGATGGACGCATGTCTTTTTTCAGCCAATATAACTTTGTAACTATATTTTTAATTATTCACCTGTCATCGTAGTTTGGGTTCTGTCCACCTCCTGTTGGTGCTTCTAAAGGTCTGCTTGACCGATCTGTCCGACTGTTTATATTATAGGTCTTTTGTTCCTGATAGGGCTTTATGTCTTGTCCTCTTCCTGGGTTTGAACGTGAATATCCTGTTACAGTATTATCCTGAAGAGTAGCAGAAGCCTTCCTTTGGGTATCTTGCAAAAATTGAATATTTTTTTAAGTGAATATAATTGAATCTAAAAGCTTGAAAATTATTATGTGGCATCAGAAGACAACTGATGGAAGCAGAGTAACTAACCTTTTGAGCTGGGAACCTCATCTTCTTCCTCAGTTAGAGTTTTCAATTCCCTCAAGGGATCTGAAAGAGAATTGTTGTTGTGGATAAATGTTATTCAGTAAAATTGAGATGTTGTAGTAATAAGCATCATAGAGGAAGATGGCAAAGGAAAGTAAAGGAAAAGGAGTTACCTGAAAAATAATCAGTGCAAATGCTTGTGTGATAGCCTGGAGAAGAGAAAGTATAGATAGAAAGTGTACGACATTTCGGAAACCATGATTACAAAAGCAAGCCATTCTTAGGAGGCTTATTCGCTAATTCTCAACATGCATTCAATCTGCTGCAGGTGAGTCGGGTTCATGGGAGTTGAAAATACAAGCAATTTATGGATTTGTTAACCCGTGAATTGCTTGTAGCAAATATGAGTTGAACCTTGACTACATTTAGGGCTATGGGAATTATTCAAGTCAATAGGGGATGCAACTGCCATGTGAAGAAGGGATCAGTTTTGTTTTGTTTTACCAGAACAGAAGCCAGCAGTATGCTGACACCATTTTGTCTTTATAACATTGGTTACCATGGTAGCAAGAAAGTATATTAGAGTTTTTATTTAACATTTTATTGTTAGAAATGCTGCTGATTTGTCTAAAACAGTAAATGCGAATCTTCCCCTTTTGACGCGAATCTTCCACATAGTGTTAAAATCATGACACATCCTCTGCGAACAGGTAAGGTGGCTGCTGACTGCTCTAGAGCCAATCGGCAACCTCCACTACACTGCACAAAGGAAATGTCCATGATTCCCCCACATAAGTGGTAAACGGTTGGCATTCTAGCCATTTTTATCAACCATGTACCACATATGAATCTGGAATTTTAAGGATTATTTTTTTTATTAAACTGGCTGTCACGGGGCAGGGATGTCACGAGGCAGGAGAGGGTGAGGCATTTATGCCCCTCAAAAGGTCTTTTAGTTATCTTAACTCCTCTGAGCAGGGGCCTATTTAGGGACTAAATACCCCAGAGATGATGCATTTTGCTAGCTTTAAAGGTGAGGAAATTCAAGTTGAAATCGCCTACCCTTGACTGTCTCTGGAAAAATCTAAAGTAGAAGACACTTGCATGAACTTTAGTGAGTTGTTTTTCGAGTTTAACATGCAAAGGCACACAACTTCAGCGGAGCCTGGACAGCAGAGATCTATATATATATATATATATGACACATACCAAAGCCAAATAGAAATAATATTTTGAAAAATAATACTAGACGGCTAAAGATCCTTTAGGTCATTATTCACCTCGAGGGCCTATAGAATTACGACTTGGTCGACGTTTGTCCTCTTCTTCCTCTTCATTGAAGTCTTCTAAGTCAGCGATATCTGAAGGCTTCAGACTCAGGAGACTGGCTACGCTTTGCATGTCATCATCACTAAAGAGTAACCATAATAAGAATTATACATTATAGCTAGGTTACATATTAAATCATAGCATCCAGCTCTACCTTCCACATTCTATTTTTTTAATTTCTATATATTAAAACATATACATGAGCAAACAGATTCACATAGAAGTTAATTTTCTACATTTACATTCAGACATACACTTAACCATCACTCTAAATAGCAGACATAGCCGTGTTAGCCCACTCATCACAAAGAGATTTACATAAAAACGGACACAGCAAATGGTACAAATATTGCAACCTATTGATGTCACCGTGTCTATCTAAGCTACATATCCTCAGCACCAGGCCCCTGATACTCTCAATATGCCCAAAATATTCTAAGAAGTATTTTTTGGATCTCATGGACAAAATGTAAGAAATAACGTATATATCATACAATCACTTCATAAACACATACCAAATACACTGCATATATACAGTTTAAAGTTTAAAGTTTACACTGCATATATCCAGTTTATAAACTAGTTTTTTACCATTTGCCAATTTAAAAAAATGTCCCCAGGTTTCATTTTAAAATCTGGTCATCTTATTTTAACTCTTTCTATGCAACTATTTTTTTTGAAGATATAGCACTACTTTTATGACTCGCCCATACAAAAAGTGCCTATATTCAACCTGCAGAGGGAGCTCAAGAGTTCTGGATAGACCCTCTGTGTGTCAGCAATGCCACTCACAAGGAGATCGGGGTAGGGGGTTGTGTTGCTGAATGCCTCAATATAAGCATGTAAGCAACGCTGATTACGTTTAAGAAGCGATTGCTCGTGGCTTTCTAAGTTCTGTTTTAGCCGGCCGCCATTTTGTTGATCGGTTTGGTGGCAGACATTTTTTGGGAGGGAGGGTTTTCCTCCCATCATCCACGGTCAGCTTCACTTATGAGGCGTCCGTGGACCCTGCAAAGCCGCCGATCGCAGCGATGGAGGTGTTTGAAAGCAGTCCGTACATTGCATTGTGAAGCCATACTTGTCATGAAGGGGTTAATAAAGAAGAACAATGAAGAAAAGAGTTGTTGAAGATACTTGAGTCCAAAGGTAGAGAATCTATTCCATTGAAAGGTTTATGGACCCATTCTTGGGAACCTGATACACTATATGGAGAAAAGTTTTAGAACAACTGACCATTACACCAACAGGGACTGTTGGTGTAATGGTCAGGTTTCCCAATACTTTCGTCCATATTGTATATATCCAATATATATGCCATATATTACAACAGAAGCTGATTGGCAAGTCTAGGTAAACACTTTTCTAATAAAACGTGAGGCACTACATCAACTATTACCATTGTATCAATTATGATTAACTTTAAATATGTACCTCAATATTAAATATTAATTAGGGCCCACAATAGTAATTGTTATACCATAGGGAACAGCAAGCATAAAGATTTTCCGCCTGAAACTTACGTAGCTTTGCCTTCACGCAACAGGGTGCAAGCAATCGTAACAGTCAATATGGCAGACACAACCTTGACAGATCGTGGTGACAGTGTGATCTTCACTTCCCGTGGGGCAGAAGATATTGCAGCAAACTTTCGCAGGTCAATAGGGCCAACTGCCAGAAGTTTTTTGTGTCCTCGTGATTCCTGCAGCAATGAAAAACAGAAATAAGAGACAGAAAAAAGTTTTAGTACACAGAGAGAAAAAAAAAATTTGGATGCTTATGTGTGACACTATACTGTTCTCCAGATCCTCTTCAGTTAATGATGGGTAGGACAGAGACAAAGGCAATGCTCCTTAAAATTGCTGTTGTCTATGAAAGGTTTCCATTTATGTGATTGGTTAAAAAAAATATTGCGTGCACGAAAGTACTCCGAGTGGGCCGAAGCTGGTCTCATCCAGCATCAGCTATGCAGCTGACAGATCACGGAGGAGAACGTGCTGGATGCGATCAACCCCTTAGGAAATGCTATTACGTCCTCTGTCCTTAATGGTAGGGTATTGTAGTACGTGCTGCTATGCAAAGAGGTTAAGGAAGGGCAAAAAAACTGCCCCAGTTACTCAGTGCCAAGTTGGCTAAATCTAATAGATTTATGAAAGAAAGAATATGTCTGTTTTTCATTTAATAAAACTTTTTTAATGATTGTAGTGATAATATCAGTAGTATCTATACTACAGAATTAAGGAAAGGGTTAAGATTCGCTCCAACTAATAGATTAAATTTGTTTTCAGCTTTTATCGATATTAATAAATTAACACGTAATATCACCTTAAAACGCTATTATGCTCTTAAACCACAAATCAAACCCACAAATTGAGCTAATGAATACATTAGAACAGATCTAAAAATGATCTATTTTTTTACACAACAAATTTTAAATCGGGACCCATTCAAATGCTTGAAGCAGTGGTTTTAAAAGATCTGTAAGACCGGAAATATGACAGACAGAACCTTTCAAAAATAATTAAAAATAACACAAAAGGATGAGCAAAATGATATAACACCAGCCCAGGAGGAGACATAGTAATACAATCCAGAGATAATTATATTAGAGAGGATTATCGACAATTAAAAGACAATAATACTTATCAAATATTAAAGGAAGACCCAACAAACGAATATAAGAAGATCCTTACTAACTTCCTAGATAGGGGTACAAACATAGGGATTCTAGCAGTGCATAAATGAACAAAATACATACATTCTGTAATCTATCAGAATATGTTGATAACATATGCAATAATTGTTCAAAACACTTGCTCATATTTAAAAGATACGATCGATCTATTTCAGATTTTGGGAGAATTAGTGTGGGAACCTGAGTATCACTATAACTAGTGATGACACATCCCTTTATACAAATATAGACCGCTAAAATGGGTGTAAAGCGATAAAACATATGTTAGATTAGTCTATCCCAAAAACCCAAATTGAATTTATATTAGAAGGTATTGATTTAATTCTTATCCACAAATACTTTTTTTCATGATAAATACTTTCTACAATTGCGTGGAACAGCTATGGGGACCAGATTTGTCCCCAGTTATGCAAACCTCTTTATGACTTATTGGGGAAATCAATATAAAAGTATACGGGGTGAGCAAACTTGTTCCTATATCTACAATATATTGATGATTTACAGTACATAGGTAGAACTATTAGGTCCCTAAAAAGAGACTAGAAGAACATGTAAAAAATATTCAGGACGGTTACACACATCTTCTGCCTAAACATTGTCTAGAACATCATCAAAGAAAATCCCAAAATCTTGGGCGCTTATAAAGGTGAAAAAATATTGGAGAGGAGATAATATTGAAAATATAGATATGAAGTAAATGGAAGAAGGTATTCCACCTACAGACTCTACATCAAAATGGTCTTAATGCTGATTTTGATCTCTTCATTTTTTATAATTATCATTTAATGTTTAAATATTTTAATTTGATTGAATAAAGAAATTGCTAAAATACTCCTATTTCATGTAATGCTAAAATACTTTAACGTTGCGTAAAAATTATTTTAAGGTTAAATTTAATTCCAAGCTTATATATATTTTTATTTGAGCAAATACATTTTAAATGAATTTTACTTTATACATTTATTTTACATATAACAACATAATAAATAAATAGATAATAGAGTTTCTAAAAAAAATTAATAACTTTATCTATAGACTGTGAAAATGATTTGCTTCATAGTTAACTGACGATCAAGAATGAGTTACTGTGAACATGATATATATTGTTGCCACTGTTTTGTCTTCTCATTTTGTAGTGAATGGATTTCTAGAAAAAAGATCATCGTAATATATAGTACATAACATTTTTTTGTATTTTAAGTGTCTTTTTGTTTACTTCTTTACACTTCTATAAAGCGCACATTGAACTTGTTCTGTTACATACTACAGAATTGTTTACCCTTAAGAGATAACCTTAATGGTTATTTTTTTTATTTTATTTTATTTATTGCAGCAATAAATATAGCATTCAAGATATTTCCCTAAGCTCACAGCTTCCTCTTTATGAAACAAAATATGTCAACATTTCTGCAGCTTCTGCTTTACTCTTTTTTTGGGGCAGTTCTTTGATTATTTCATTAGTACTGTCGGGGCATAGTTTATCATGGTTTGCTTGAGAACACAATTGTAAACTTTCAGCAGTCTACATAGTATGCTTAATTGTTCAGCTTCCTCACTAATCCTTGGGCTTTTATTCCAATTATTGAGTCACTATATAATATAGTGCACAAAAACAGCCTGCACCATCAACATAATAAATTCCACTTCCCACTGTTTTTTGGGTTTCAAGCTAATATTGATCTCAAGTTAAGTTGACCTCAACCTACTAACCACCTAACTAATTTAACTGCATCACATTTAATCTTAGCTCACATTAACTTGAAATTTATCCAAATGATACCGAATAATTAAAATTATAGTATGCAAATCATGACACGTCAGTTAAGATTTGACTTGACTGACAATTAATAGAAGGTGATTAGTCTTGAGTTTCAAATTCATATAAACATCCAAAAGGCTAAAATGGAAGTATGAACATTACATTATTTGAGGGAACATGGTTATTAACACTTATTGATAGTGATCCGCAAGCAGGGCTCCACAGACTTGCATTGCTCATCGCAACGCATAGGACGAGCCAGCAATCGGAGTTTCCAGCTGGGTCTAAGTCATTAATGCCGAACTTATGACTGAAGCATGGGGTCTGTTCATACAGACCTCTGTTTGCTACTCCATCGAAACGCTATTGAAAAGAGACAGAAATGGAGAGATATAGAGAACCATATAAGAGAGATATAATAGGGAGCAGAGATATAGAGAAAATGGGTAAGTAATGAGAAAGAGGGGCGATAGAAAGAAAAGAGAGAGTGATAAAGACAAGATAAAGAAAGGAGACAGAGACAGAGAAGATAAAGTGTTTAGATAAAGAGAAAGGTAAGAGGTAGGGAGAAAATGGAGAGATTATGAGAAAGGGGATAGATATTGAGAAAGAGGAGAGATAAAGAGAAAGAAGAGAGCTAGAGATAAAAAATGAGAGATAGGAAAAAGAGAGGGACAAAGGGGGGAATAAAGAGAAAGGGTAATAGTAGTAGAGATAAAGTTAAATAGAAGGAGATATAAAAGAGAAAGGGAAGAGATAGACAGAAAATGTAGAGAGAAAGAGAAAGATATAGGGGAGAGATAGAAAGAAGGTGAGATCATACAAAAGAGGGGAGATAGGTAGAAAGGGGAGAGATAGCAAGAAAGGGAGATAATGAGAATATTCTCTTTATCTTGCTGCTTCATCCCACCCTCTCAGATATTCATGAAAATAAATTGTGAAGGAACCAAAAGGACATAAACAATCTCTGGTGCTAGATGTGCAGTAAACAATAACCACAGAGTACAGGAAATGAGTTACTTCCTAATTTCCAGACTTCCTGTTGGAGACTGTACAATTCTGGTACAATATTTAATTTAATACAGATATGAAATAAATAAATGCCTTTAATGGATGTGAATTTTAAAGCTGGAGAATTAGAATTAATAAACAATGGTTTTCAGTGTCGCACCCGTTCCAGTTACCCCTCAGGTGTGACGATTCCTCATTAAAGATGTATTATTGTGATTATTACCAGGTTGTTGTTTTTTTATCCTTAATGTCAAATGTCATGCTAATTCCAGCTTTTCTATAACGTAAAATGATGCTATCAGGGCAGTTGTTTTTATTATTTTCAGTTGTACATAAGCTTGTTTCTAATATCCTTATATTATACAGTTCTCTGCAGCTCATTTCTTCTTTATTGTATACATGGAATATGCATTGGATTGCCACTTTTAAGTACTTTAAGTACTTTAGTACTTTGAAATACGAACTTAATGGCACTAGATCCACTTCTATTTGGACACGTTTTGCTTAAAATAAAGTTGAGCTCACAAATATTACCGGTAATTTTATTTTTTCCAGTACAATACATTGTACTTATTATTTGTCTATACTTTAGGAGACAGGGTGTCTAAAATGTAAATCCAGTGCCGACTCCAGAACTGGGAACCCTCAGTTACAGAGCTGGATGTTGGGTTAATGCTTTCCTCTGTGTAACTTATTATTAAGCCTGCAAAAAACACTCATTACTCCAGCTGCTTTTTTGTACTGCTCTACCCCCCTCTCATTTGCTTTGACCAGGGCAGTGAAAAGGGAACCGAAAATAATTAACTCTGCATTTTCACAGTACATTTTAATACTACTTCTTTGTTTCTTTCAGCACCATGAAGTTCTCTCCTATAAATGCTATAGACCTAGGACTGAAAAGAACCAGAGA